>SKCR01035286.1:0-81616 GCA_019454045.1 Zanthoxylum bungeanum | reverse complement strand
ATGGATTCAGAGTTTTCTCGGACATGCAGGCTTTTACATGAGATTTATTAAAGACTTCTCAAAGATTGGTAAACCTCTGTGCAATCTTCTGGAGAAAGATGTGCCTTTTAGGGTGTTCGTAGTGCTGTTCGGGTCGGTTTTTTCAATTTTCACTTCAAATCGCGCGGGTTTGCGGTTTGGAAAATTAGAAATCGAAATCGTAAATTTGATAAGGAAAACCGAGGTGGTTTGGGTTGGCGGTTTAGCGGTTTGGGCGGTTAGGGTCGGCAGTTTGGATTATAAATTTTTTAAAGGAAATTTTATGTGTTTTCATATAATAATTGAAGAGAAAAAATACATAATTTTCATTTATACATTACATATTGTCATATGATCATTAAATATCTTAAATTTCATGGTTAAAGAAGAAGAAAATATAAAATAATATCTAGTTTAAATACGGATCGGAGGTTTAGGCGGTTCGGGTCGCGGTTTGAGTCAAAATTTACGGTTTTGGGCGGTTTGGGTTGCGATTGGGTCAAAATCGCACACCGACCCAAAATTTACGGTTCGGTTTCGATTGACCCAAAATTATTTTTAATATTTTTTCAAACCGTGCGGTGCGATTCGGGTTGGTGTGGTTCGGGTCGGGTTGCGGTTGTGGTTTGACCCGAAACCGTGATCACCCCTAGTGCCTTTCAACTTCACCAAAGAATGCCATGAAGCTTTTGAGATCTTAAAATAGAAGCTGGTCTCCGCCCCCATCATAGTAGCACCAGAATGGACTATTCCATTAAATGTGATGTGCGATGCTAGTGATTTTATTGTAGGTGCAGTTTTGGGACAACACAAAGCAAAGATTTTACATACCATTTACTACTCCAGCAAAACTCTGAATGAAGTACAACTCAACTACACAACCATTGAAAAAGAGTTTCTTGCAGTTGTGTTTTCTTTTGATAAATTCTGCTCATATCTGTTGGGTCCCAAAGTGGTGGTCTATACAGATTGTTCAGCAATCAAATACCTGATCGTGAAGAAAGTTTCCAAACCCAGATTGATCCATTGGATACTTCTACTGCAAGAATTCGATGTCGAGATCAAAGACAAGAAATAGACAAAAAACCAAGTGGAAGATCACTTATCGAGGCTCGAGAATGGAGAAACAGCTAGCAATGAACTGATAATCAAAGAAACTTTTCCAGATGAACAGTTTTTTGCCATGAAACAGCATGATGTCCCTTGGTATGCTGACTATGTCAACTACATAGTATCGGGAAAATGGCCGTTGGAATGGACAACTCGACAACGGAAGAAATTCTTCAAAGAAGTCAAACACTATGTCTGGGATGAGTTGTACCTGTTCAAAAATTGTGTTGATCAATTATTGAGACGTTGTGTTCCACAAGAGGAGGTCAATAGTGTTCTGCAATATTGTCATTCATCATCATACGACAGACACTTCAGCAAAAATAAAACTGCATCCAAATTCCTACAATCAGGTTTGTTCTGGCCACTCTGTTTAAATATGCTTATCTTTTTGCTCTTCAATGTGACAGGTGTTAAAGAACAGGGAATATTTTGAGGAGAAATGAATGACCTTTGCAAAATATTCTGGAAGTGGAGATATTCGATGTGTGAGGGATTGATTTTATGGGACCCTTTGTTCTATCATTCAGAAACATGTACATACTAGTTGCAGTAGACTACGTCTTCAAATGGGTTGAAGCAATAACACTGCCAATAAATGATTCTAAAGTGGTGATAAAATTCCTTAAAAAGAATATTTTCACTCGCTTTAGAACACCTCGGGCGATTATCAGCGATGATGGTACACATTTCTGCAACAGATACTTCGATGCACTTCTATCCAAATACGGAGTTACTCATAAAGTTGCAACTACTTACCATCCACAGTCAAATGGACAGGTTGAAGTTTCAAACAGGGAGATCAAAAGAATTTTGGAAAGAACCGTTGGATCAATGAGGAAGGACTGGTCTGAAAAACTGGATGATGCACTATGGGCCTACCGGACAGCTTACAAAACACCCATTGGTATGTCCCCATATCGAATGGTGTTTGGGAAAGCGTGCCATCTGCCAGTTGAGCTTGAACATAAGACGTACTGGGCACTGAAGAAGTTGAATCTTGATCCACAAGCTGCAGGAGAAAAATGTCTCCACCAACTCAACGAATTGGAGGAATTTCACCTACAAGCTTATGCGAATGCCAGAATATACAAAGAAAAGACGAAGAAATGGCATGATAAAAAAATAGTGCGCAGACAATTGGAGCCAGGGCATCAGGTGTTGTTATACGATTCACGATTGAAAATTTTCCCTGGAAAGCTGAAATCAAAATGGTCAGGTCCATTTGTGATTACTCAGGTTTTACCATACGAAGTTGTTGAGATATACAACTCCAAGTCCAACAACACATTCAAAGTTAACAGCCAGCGTGTCAAGCACTACTGGGGAGAATCAATTGAGCGAAAAAAAGAAAGTGTCACACTTTCAAATCCAGCTTAACATTCGGGCAGTCATGTCTAGCTGACGACGTTAAACTTAGCGCTATCTGGGAGGTAACCCATGCAATTTGTGTATATATTCAGATTTGGTGTGTTTTATTTTTGTGTGTTTAATTTGTGTAGGTAAAGTCACATTTCATGATGGAAGAAGCTCTCGCAAATCTTCACAAGCAATTTCCTTCTCTCCCTTAAAACTCTCTGATGAAAGTTTACAAAGCTCGCTTGGAATAGATGGGACTACTGATGATCAAAGGTATTCATGCTGAAATTCGTTGGATTATTGAAGTACGGGTCCGATTGACAGGTGATTCCTCTGACTCTTTTATTTCACATCTGTCTGGTTTAGGAATAAGCACATATGCTAAAAAAAGAGCCAAAAGAATGAGTGTATACTATAAATGTGCTCGTATGACATCTAATACCAGTTGTCGTTCTTTAGGAATGGTGTCTGATAACCGTGAAGATAAAATTAAATTCATTAGGGATGGCTTGAGTAATGAGTCTTTTGATGACATATCTAAGACTCTTGAGACGCATCCCAGTGGATATGTGTATCACGCAATTCGCATGTTACATACACAGTTCCAAAAAGAAATACAACATTTAAGTCTCAGGAATCTGACTCTAGAAGACCATGTTTTCCAATTTATAAGAAAATTGGATGGGAAGCTTGTCCCTGACGCATAGACGTCAATCAAGCCGTTACTTTCTGTAAATACTATTTTCATTGTCTTGATCTAATAATTGTGATTTGTTTTGTTATTTTCTTTTATTTTCTCCGACAGGATCCAGACTTTTTGACTTTCATGATATATTTTAATGTTTAGCTAATAATTGTCATATGGCAGGTACTAGTGCTATTATTACTCACCCTTTTTCAGGTTCTATAAATTTAGCTCATCATTGCACTTTTAAAGACATCCATAGTTGAAATGGAAGCCATTTCAAGAAGACGAGTTGTAAACATCTGTGTGTTTTGCGGTACTAGTGCTGGTTCTAAACTAGAATTCGTTGTAGCAGCACAAGAATTGGGTCGAATAATAGCTGAAAGAAATATGCACTTAGTATATGACGGTGGCAATTTTAGACTAATGGGGATCGTTTCAAGGGCTGTACATGAAGGAGGAAGTCAAGTTTTGGGAATCATCCCAAAACCTTTGGTAGAGGAGAATATTATAGGACCATCAAATGGAGAGGAATTAATCATGTCAGGTATGTCTGAACGACTGGTTGAAATGATTAACCGTGCTGATGCTTTTATTGCTTTGCCATGTGGCTTGGGTACGATGGAGGAAATTTTTACAATGTTATCTTGGGTGAACCTGAACATACACCAGAAATCGATTGCATTGTTTAACGCTGATGGATTTTATGACTTTCTTTGTGTGTTTCTTGATAATGCCTGAAGAAATGGGTTCGTGTCAAAACTTGTAAAAGATCTCCTCTTCACTGTCAGAACTGCCCATGATTTAATTGACCAATTTTTAGCCTTTGGACCACAAATTGACCATATCCTTTCCAAGATTAACTGGTCCGATAATGATCGTGGTAAGAAGCGTCGGATAAATCTGGATCTTAACCTTTAATTTTCTTTTTAAAGATGTAGAATTTCAGCTAACCAGGTACTATTTTCTAAACTTTTCTTCTACTTTTTAAGATATTGGGGACAATGTCTCATTTAGGTTTGGGGGAGGGGAATAGTTTACTAGTGTCTTGTTTTTATTATTTTAATTTGATTTTTAGTCAAAAATTTTCTAAAAATTCAAAAAAATTAAAAAATTTTATAAAAAAAAATATATATTTTATTTTTATGTTTTTAATTTGATTAATCAGGTGAAATTGGTGTGAGGTAGCTGTGTAAGAAATTTCCACTCCTAAGACGTATTTCAACCTTTTTCGTAACAAGTTAATTTTTGTTTATTTCCTTTTTAATTATTAAATTTGTGAATTCTCCATAATACTGACTAAATTGGATCTTCATATGCTTAGTTGACAGGTATTATCAACATCCATGGTAACATACAGCCATGAGATGTATTTGAAAAGTTTGTAATATTCAGTGTTCTAATTTAATTGGAGGAAGCATCTAAAAAGCAATGAAAAAAAAATGAAAAAAAAAAGTGTGTATATTTAAAAAAAAAAACGTCTAAGATCCGAGTCATTAAGTCCGTATGGGTGTTTTAACACCTAGTGCCCTAAAGCCAACTGGTTTGGGAGTCACTGGCCCAAAGCTCGCTACATGGATCAAAGATGTTATAAAAATAAAAAGAAACATCTGAAATCCGAGTAGCACTAGGTGGAAAAAGTGTGAATTCCGATATAAGTTTAGGACAAAAATATTACTCTCTTTTCAACTACACTTATGACTATTGTGGGTATAATGATTTGATTAATACCTTGTTGGTTGTGTATATGAAGAATGGTAAAAATAATCAGAGAATTTACTTATTTGGTAATTTAGAAAGAAAGAAAACAACTACTAACTTGGATAAGAAGTTTCACTTGTTTAGTCATTAACTTGTTTATTCTATTTTCTCTTGTCTTTTTGCTTTTGTGTGCATTAGATTGACGTTTATGGGTATCGTCACTGTAAGCCCTCACGAGACTACAACTCGTCCACTAGGGACACCTAAGGGTTTAAAGACTTGTTGCATACGCTAAATGCAACCGTGATCCCTACGAAAGTGACTTAGTTTAATTTTAATTGTTTATTGTATTTTATTTATTGTTTTGCTCGAGGACTAGCAAAATGTTAGATTTTGGGGTCTGATGAACGAAAAATATAACAATATTTACCGCCCCTTTACCTAATATTTTGTTTAGTTTCTCGAGTTTGATGAACGTTTTGATGTGTTTTAGTTTATTTTACAGATAAAATAAAATTGGGACTCAATGGAAACATTTAGGACGAAATTTGGAACAAATAAGGGCAAAAACTGGACTTGACATTTTGATTTTGGAGATTGGAAACTTGAAATGGCGTTCTAACGAAGTACAATTTCGGAAATTCCAACTTTGCGCAATTGTCGTATTTTGGCCATACCATTTTACTCCGATATCAGATTGAGGTGATTCAAGTTCCAGATTAAAGAAGACTCAAAGATCTACAACTTTAAAGTTCATAATAATTTCATATTCTGAAGGTTCCATAACCAAAATTGATAAAACATTCGGAAGTATGTTATGTGTAATTATTAAAGTCATTTTCAAAATAAAAAAAATAATAATAAAATATAAAATATAAAGATTGTCAAACTTCCATCAAACATGCTTGTATGTTTTGTGGAGGATTTGGTGACATGTTTTATGCTATGTTTGATGTCATATTTGGTGCCATGTTTAGTGGAGCAATTGGTGGAGAAATTGGTGGAAGCCTTTAGATTTGCCTATAAATACCAAGCTAAAATTTGTAAATTTTTCATGCTTTCTTTGGAGGAATTTCTCCATGAAAACCTAGAGGAAAGTGTCTTGTGTATTTATTTAAGTTTTCTTGTATTTTCTTTTTATTTAATTAATAAAATTTTGTGTGTTTTCATTTACAGCATGAGCAGGTAATCTCATTCTGCTAGGGTGAAAAAGTGATATTTTTAATATAATAAATTAGATTAATCTCCCTTATTTTTATTAAAATTTGGATTAATTAGTTACCGCCTATATGGTCGGTTTTACATTTCAGACGTAGTTTCCGCCTATATAGTCGGTTTAGGTAATAACCTTGTTACCGCCTATATGGTCTGTTGGATTTAATTGAGATAAATGGAATTACCGCCTTTATGGTCTGGTTAAATATAATTAATTAATCCGTAAACATTGACAATAAAGGAGATTTCTAATTTTGAAATATTAAAAGTGGATCCTCTAACCCCCAACATTTTCTTTATTGTTTTATTTACGTTTTTAATTTCCAGCTTTTACTTTGTCTTTTATTTTATTTAAGATTTTACTAGCCTTAGATATGTGTTGAACTAAGCCCGTTATATGGGTTTGTGATGATTTCCAATATCACTGGTTTATAAGGGGTTATTTTACGGTTTGGGTAATATAAAGGTTTATTTATTGAGTCTTAGTCTTAATGCTTGTTATTAACTGGTCATTAATAAGATTGATCTGGTAAACTTAAAATAAACTTGGAAAAGAAATTTTAGGTTTAAACCTTAGACTCAATAACCCACGACCTTCCTTGAGGATAGATAACCCTTTAATAGATTTTCTTACATGATATGAATATACCTGTCGTACGGGGGTAGCCATAATTGGAACTTAATCTTAATGAATTCAGGTAACTTGGTTGACATAGGAATATGATTAATTGGGTTATACTGGATATTTGTATCTAACAATCGGAAGAGGCTTTTACATATTTTTGTGTTCCAGGTTAATAAACCAATATATTGCACAAACGTAAGATAACCACTTCATCTTTTAAAGATATTGGAAGGATTCACAACCCTGGATGGTTTCATAATATTGAATTTTCATTAATTTTCTTTCGTGCAATTTTATCTACTTGTTTTAAGTTTAAAGTCATCATCCAATCAAACAACCAATCCATTAGATACTTGTAATAATTTGGCTTCATAAATTAATAGTTTAGGTATTAAGTCCTCGTGGGATCGATACTTTTTATATTACTTGACCGATATGTGCGCTTGTGTTATACGCATGTGTTTACGCCGGTCAATGCCCAATTGAATCCATAAAATGAAAACCCTCAATTTAGGATTATCCATTAACCCTAGAATTTCAATTAATCAAATTTCCATCAAATTGACTTTTAATCTAGCATTACAATAATCAATCCAACATTCTTAAGTCCCACCACATTCAAAAACACCCAGGAACAATTCTAGGTCTATATAAAGTGGCATAAAAAACTCTAGAATGGCAACTTATATTTCCATGAAAAAATTAAACTCTAATAACATTTATTAAGTTTAAAAATTCATCACACATGCATAATAAATTCTCAACAATCATCCAACAAGAAAAAACCCAATTCAAGATAGTAGGAAATCAAAATTACATCAAATGTATTCTCATCAAGCAATAGAAATAATTTCCAAGCCAAAGGATTAAGAAACTTACCATCAATTTCCAAATTCTTTAAGCTTAAGGCTTGATTTTGATTCCACAAAATTTTCTCTTTCTTAGGTTTTACTATTGCTCTCTCTTTGTTGTTGTTTTAAGAAAATGGGAATAGTACCAAAAAGATGAGATTGCCGAAAATAAAACAAGTAGTGGGAGAGAGAAATTCATTTTTATTTGATTTAATAAAATAATTGAATAAATCATAATAAATATCTTATCCCACTAATATTTCCAACAAAGCCACATGTCATAATTATAAAGCATCTAACACATGTCTAATACATGTGAAAAATATACTTTTTAATTCCCAATACATTTAATTAATTAATTAATTAATTAACACTTTAATTAATTAATCCATTTAATCAAATATATATGTATTTCTACATTTACAATAAATGTTAAAATACATTCAAGGTTGACATATGCTCCAAAATTTATTCGATAATTAATTAATACGTATCTAATCAAATTATGTATCTAATACACATACATATTAATTTAGAAAATTATCGAATAACTCACATGTGTTATTTTCGTTTAACCGTTAAACGATTTTCGAATTAAGTCGCCCTAGTGCTCTACGAGTATTTTTGATTATGTGAGACCCTCTAAGTTCAGGTATATCCGTCATGGGATCAAATCTCATGTCCATAATTTACCCACTCATAAATTATGACGACCACGGATATTCTCGTTGAACCATACAAGTTGAGATCTTCGCATACGTATAATCCTTCAGTCATAGGTATCCGGATAAATACTAGAGACATATTTATAATCGTCAAATCTCATAAGGTATTATCCCGTCGACGTATAAATTCACGATTTCTCAATAACGCTCAGAACTCATTTCCGAGTGTACCACGACCATAGATTTTATAAATCGCAATCTCATGAAGTGGATACCCAAATCATGTACGCAGGACTGACGGATCCTCTATGGACACATCACCGAATATCATGAGCATCAGTCCACACCCAACGAACAGGCGGAGGTCTAACCTAAAAATGTCAAAGACGTGACTGTCATCAAAGTCTGGAGGATAACTCATATATCCACTGTGGTATCTCAAGTCAATGACCATTATGCTACTCAACTCGAGAAGATTCCTATTGACGCAAGCGTACGATCTACTAGGAATCTTCCGTGAGTCGTTCAGTGCTCATCCGCTATGAACACCTACATATTTATACGAGTCTCCTTAGGCTCATGGCTCACTGAGATAAACCACCAGAAACTAATATTCTGATATACGACATGTACCAGTCTCCCGGGTTTACTTTCGGACCAAGAATGTAAACTTTGACTAGGACCAATTTAAGAATGATACTGTTACAACGTTTCTCAATGTCAATTGCGACGCCTTTGCAATTACGTTATAACTTAATCATTCCTAGGTCTTGTACGTCTTTACCATTATTAATAAAAATATTGACGAAACTGTAAATTTTATTCATAAACAAAATATTGTTCATACACGTATTTACAAGGAAATACATGATAAATCGGCACGCCGAGTACTACTAACTCCAAGAGAAACATCCTTTGCACCATCCATGTTTGTAATTTCCAATATATCACGAACATATTTATATTGCGAGAGAAATAGACTAGCATGAGTTGGTATCACTTCAACGCCAAGAAAGAAGTGTAGTGAGCCCATATCTTTCAAAGAAAATTGATCACGACGACCGGTAATAACATGAGTCAAAAATTTATGGTCATTTCCTGTGATGATTAAACCATCAACATAAACAAGGAAATAGCATAAAATGGAGTCATGGTGATAAATCAATAATGAGAAGTCAGCTTTAGAATTGTGAAACCCGAGCACTTTTTAGAGCTGAATACCAAGCCCAAGGGCTTGTTTGAGGTCATATATTGCTTTCTTCAGTTTGGAAAAATCTTTAAACCCCGGAGGTTGCATCTGTAGAGAGTCTCAGTTAAATTCATGTAAGAAGGTATTGTTTACATCCATTTATCTCAAGAGCAATCCATTCATGACTGCAATGTTCAACACTCCTTATTGCGGCTGGTTCAACAATGGAGCTGAAGGTTTGTCAATTGAGCCATCTACTTTCTGTTTAACTCTAAACAACCACTTGCAGCCCACTGGGTTGCAGTGTTTGGGCGGGGGAACTAAATCCCAAGTACCATGTCGCATGAGGGTTGTAGTGCCAAATGGATGTTGATGTTGATGTGCCAAATGAACTAAATCCCAGCCCACTTTCTGTTTAACTCTAAACAACCACTTGTAGTGCCAAATGGATGTTGATGTGCTTTATTTATTGAGCAAAAAGTGCAAGAAAATTGTAACTTATTTGTGGCAAGCAGAAGGAAAAAAAGATTAACAAGATTTTGAACTATTTTAATAGATGGGTGTCCAAGACGTGTGTGCCACCCATCAATTGAGGTTTGTTCATGCACAAAGACAACCATTTTTTAAGTTGAATGAGCCACCATTGAGTTGGAAAATATGTAGACGCCATTCTCACATGTACTTTTTAGAAGTTTCGCCCCCATGGATCCTGCCTTCACAAGAATATAAAATGGGTGAAATTCAAGAAAAACATCATTATGTTTAGTGTTAATGATATATTATTAAAACGGAAATTATAATATTCTTTTCTATTATGATTTTCTATTTTAGGCAGTTTTCGATTTCCATTATGTGTATACATATTTAGTCTTTGCTTTCCTATTTTATTTATTTTTTATTGCCTATATAAAGGCTGTCACATTATAATTATAATTTAGATTGAAATACAAAGAATATTTACCTCAATCTCTATCATGGTATCAGGCGGTTTTTTCCCTGGACCCTGTTAATTCTCCGCCTTCGGCCACCACTACTGCCTCCATGCATGCACCACACATGGATAAGTTTTTTTTACAATTGCACTTTTGGCCTCTTTATTAATGTTCTTTTTTTCTAAGTTGTCTCATTCAGGATATTTTTTTGAATTCGTCGATTTTCACCATCGACAAGTCTGACATCTCTCAACCAATTCAAATACTCCTTGATGGTTACAATTATGTTCTCTGGGCCCATGCCATGTCCAGCTTTCTCAAAAGCCGTAAACTCTAGTGTTATATTACTGGTACTCTTACTGAACAGGCTCAACATAAAACTGAGAGTGACACCGATTTTGCTGATTGTCTTGAAGATTGGGACAGTCAGAATCACAAGATCATTACATGGTTTCGTAACTCCTCTATCCCTACCATCAGTCTTCAATTTGGTCATTTTCATGAAGCCAAATCCCTCTGAGACTTCCTTGCTCAACGATATACAGCCATAGATTTATCTCATCAGTATCAGTTGATTTGTCGCCTCCATCAAATGCGTCAGGACTCTAGCCAATCTATAACGGACTTCTATTCTCAGATGCAGTTTCTCTGGGATCAATTGGCTCTCTCTGAGCCCCAGTGGGGGGCAATTCTGTTGAAGCTGTCAAATTCACCACCTATAGAGATCGCCAAAGACTGATTTAATTTCTCATGGCTCTTGATACCAAGTTTGAACCCACTCGAGCCTCTTTGCTTCATCAAACACCGCTACCCACTCTTGACTCTGCTATTGATAAACTTATTTCAGAAGAAACTCGTCCCTCTACTAGTTGTATACAGCATACAGAGACCATTCTTGCCACACTTCCTTCTAGTTTTTCCTCTGTGAAACCCTGCAATTACTGTAAATTGCCCGGGCACCTGGTCCTCAAATGTCCCACACGCCGTTGTAGAATTTTCCGTAAGATGGGTTCTGGTCATTTTGATCGAGATTATCCTACTCGCCATACTGCTCCCTCCTTCAAGGGCCGACGGTCTCTTTCTGCTGTAGCTTCTGATGATCCGGGTGAAACTAAACAGTCTCGACCTTCTCATCCTATTCATGATCTTGCCTCTCTTTTTCAATCATTAACCTCATAATTTGGTAACATCTCTGCTTCTTCTACTATCTTAGGTACTGCCTCTTGATATTTTGATTTTGCTTGTTGCAATCACATGACTCCCGACTCATGTATCTTTTCCTCTAGATCTACTCCCTCACATCTTTCTGCCATTCCAACTGCCAATGGCTCTTTCATGACCCCCAATCATATTAGTCATATTTCTCTTCCCCATCTCTCTATCTCTAACACATTTCTTATACCCAAACTCACTTTAAATCTTTTATTTTTCAGTCAATTATGTGACATTGGTCTTAATGTCTTATTTACTGCTTTTGGTTTCTCTATGCAAGATCCGCAGATAGGTCGGATGCTTGGGATAGGTCGTAAGAAAGGTCGTTTGTTTGAGCTCATCAGCCTTCATCTCCCTCCAAACCTTTCTCTATGTTACGTCGCCGTTTCTACATCACCCATTATCTCACTCAGCCTGTGGCACTCTCGGTTGGGCCATCCTTCTCTTAGTCGATTACGTTTATTAGCTTCTAGTGGTCATTTAGGTTCTGTTTCCATTAAAGACTTTGATTGTATGTCTTGTCAGTTGGGCAAGCAAACTGCATTAACTTTCAATAATAGTACTTCAATTTCCTCTTCACCTTTTGATCTGGTCCATTCTGATATTTGGGGTCCATCTCTTACTCCAACTATAAGTGGTTCAAAGTATTTTGTGATTTTTATTGATGACTATTCACGATACACTTGGCTCTATCTTATGAAACATCGCTCTGAACTTTCCTCCATTTACCAAACCTTTGCAAATATGGTTAAAACATAATTCAATTGACCTATTAAAACTCTCCGCAAAAATAATGCCATGGAATATAAAGACTGTAATTTTCTACACTTTCTTCACCAAAATGGGACTATTTGTCACCGATCTTGCCCCGGTACATCTCAACAGAATGGGAGAGCCGAACGCAAATACAGACATATTTTAGATACAATCCGTGCTCTTCTCATCTCTTCCTCTTGTCCTGAACATTTCTGGGGGAAGCTGCCCTCACCAATGTCTACACCATTAATCGTCTTCCGTCTCCTGTCTTAGCCAATCAATCCCCTTATGAAACATTACATGGTACTTCTCCTAACTACAATCTTCTTAAAGTTTTTAGTTGTGTTTGTTTAGTTCTTCTTAAATCCCATGAACACACTAAATTAGAGCCTCGGGCTCGACTATGTTGTTTATTGGGCTATGGCATTGAACACACAAGGTATAGGTGTTGGAATCCCATCTCCAATCACCTCTGTATCTCTCGTCATGTCACCTTTTGGGAACATCAAATGTTTTCCTCTGTTTCCAAATTTACATTTATACATTCCTCGCCCCATATCCTTTTTACCTATAACACTCTTAATTTGTTTCCCACTGAAGACTCTGATGCTCCTCCCTCAAATAATCCTTCTACAGTTGATATCCCACCGTCTGCATTGCCCGTCGGATCTCTCACTGCCACCTCTGGCTCCCATGTACCCTCCTCAGGTAATCCTCTGTCTATTCGTCGTTCTACTAGAGTGACATAAATTCCTATCAAACTTCATGATTTTCATTGTTTCTCTACTACTCTCACTCAATATGAACCTCACTTTTACTCTGAGACTAGTTCTAACCCTGTTTGGCAGCAAGCTATGGCTAAAGAATTGCAGGCTCTTGAAAAAGCTCATACATGGGACTTAGTTGATCTTTCACCGATAAAATCTGCAATTGGGTGTAAATGGATATACAAAATCAAGACGAAATCTGATGACTTTGTCGAACGATATAAGACTTGTCTTGTTGCAAAGGGATTTTCTCATGAATATGGGATTGAGTATGAAGAGACTTTTGCTCCTGTTGCCCGTCTGACTTCTGTTCGCAGTCTCATAGCTGTTGCCCCCTCTAGACAGTGGCACTTGTTTCAGATGGATGTCAAGAATGCCTTTCTTAATTTTGACCTCTCTGAAGAGGTGTATATAAACCTCATCTTGGCTACCCTCATCCTCCTAATAAGGTTTGTAAACTTCACCGGGTATTATATGGTCTTAAACAAGCTCCTCGGGCATGGTTTGAAAAATTCAGCACTACTATTCATACATTTGGGTTCACTTTCAGTGCCTATGATTCTGAACTTTTTCTTCGACAAACTGGTCATGGCTCTATTATTCTTCTTCTCTATATGGATGATATGATTATCACGGGGGACGATTTTCACGGTATCTCTGACCTTAGGACCTCTCTTCAGCAACATTTTGAGATGAAAGATCTTAGTAATCTCAGCTACTTTTTTAGTCTTGAGGTACTATCTGATCAAACTGGCTATTATTTATCTTTGGCTAAGTACTCCTCTGATTTACTGGCTCGGGCGGGGTTGATTGATAGCAAGACCACATCTACTCCTCTGGATCCTCAGATTAAACTAACAGTCACTGATGGCACTCATCTTCTTGATGTTACTCTTTATTGTCAGCTTATTGGTAGCTTGGTGTATTTAACAGTTACTCGGCCTGACATTGCTTACGCAGTTCATGTTGTTAGTCAATTTATGTCTGCTCCCCGCACTGCCTACTAATCTTTGAATAAAGTGATCATCCAATATTCAAACAACGATTTGATTTGCGCGAGTCCAACTTGTTTAAGAATAAGTACTCAAAGTATGAATTCTTGAATTATATCGAACTACAATTTAAATCTAATTTAATTCGTATTCAATACTAATTCCAAATTAAATAACTACACTTTTTAATGTGCCTTTACAACTTAGATTCCAAATCTAATCTAAATGGGTCTCAAAGCCCAATTAACATCCAATGTCATTTAATTAAAGTCCAATGGGCTTTCAATTAATTTCTTAAGGCATTGACTTTGGTCAATATGGGTCAAACCCAAATACCAAAGCCCAATTAAGGAATCACCCTATTTGCCAAGAAACCATTTCGGCCCATCAGGCCCAAATAAACATAAAAGGCTCATTTGTCATATCTGGACTTAATGGAATGATTTAGGCCCAATTTGGATCCAATCCAATTGACCTAAACCAACTTGGCCCAACCAAGCCCATTTGGCCCAAATACAACATTTAAAGCCCAATTCTAAATTAAGCCTAATTAAACAAATTCTAAAATTCCAAATTTCATAATTTAATTAATTAAAGTGTATTGCATTAATTAATTATCTAAATTAACATTTCCAAAAATCAATTTAATCAATTAATCATGCTTTAATTTGTTCAACACATGTCCAACATTATTGAAACAAAAATCATCTCATTTCATGCTTTGAAACTCACGGCATTTTGGGATTTTTTAAACCGATTTCGATTTCAATCTAATTATATCATTAATCAATTTATCTCAAGTCTTTAAACTCATCCAATGATCAAAAGAACAAAAAATACCATGACTTTAGGGCTATATTACATTCGGCCATCATACCACATTTGGGGAAAATTAATACAATTCAATTTTCGTCAAATTGATCATGCATAACTCCAAGTTATTAACATACAAGCATACTCAAACAAACAATTTGATTAAAACATGCTTAAATCAAATTTACCCAAATTTTAGTATATAAACCCTAATCAATTTCATGCTTATTCAAGGCTCATGATACCATTGTTGGTCTCTAAGAAAATCCAAGATCAATATAAGCAAATGAAATCATGTGAATACGAAAGTAAAGTATGGCGGAATCATACTTACAAAGATCGGATTTAGGATGCGTCAAATATAAAAATTTTTCTCCTTGTGTGTTCGGCCAAGGGTCCTTTGAGAAGTCTTCAAGCTTCCTCTTTGAATGTTGATCTTCAAGCTCCAAGCCTTGATCTTTGATTCCAAGCTTTTGGGATGGTTTCCCTATCACCTTGGATGATTCCTTTAGTGTGCTAGCACTTAGAATATTTGCAACAAATTTTCTATCTTCTTCTTGCGACTCTCGGCAATTGAGAGCAAAAGAGAGGGAGAGTGTTTTTGTTGTTGAAACCGTGAGTGTGTGAGAGAGAATGAGTGAGTAAGACTTGATTAATTGATTTCAAAAATCAAAAGAAAGATATACCAAACATTTGGTAAAAGTCTTCCATCATTACACACAAAATGTGTTTTACAAGTCATCATCATTCCTTCACCAAAATTCATCACCAAAAAGTAATTAAAGTGACAAGTGATGTGACATGTGGGCCCCACTTGATTCAAAATCCGAGTGGGCTCGCAACACATCCCGGGCTCGGGTTCGCTAATTCCGAATTAACGAATTTTCTGTTGCGACGTAATTAAATCAAATTTAATTAAAGAATTATTCCAAGCAAAATTACTATTCTCGTCGCTCGCGAATTAATTCTATATTAATTCGTTTGCTCGAATTAAAATCCAATTTTAATTCCATGTCGAAATCTAATTTCGTTTAATATATCGAATATATTATTTAATCGATTAATTCCAAATTAATCGTTCTCTCTCTTTAAATAGTATTTTATCCTAGATAAAATCTCTCCGTAATTAATCCCAGATTAATTATGCTCGAATCATACGTCATCAGTGAATCTTCGGGAAGCGACCCAAGATATCCCTGGATATGTTGGCAGTAAATCCGGTCGTCGGAATATCCGAACTCGTACGTACCTCGTACTATATTTTTACCGATTTACGAGACATGGTTGGCTTCTAGCAAAGCACCATGCCTACCCAATTCTCCAGAAATATTCTTAATGAAATTTATAATCTTTGACAGGCGTAGTATACGTAGTATTGTGTATTGCGATCCAGTATCGGATGTCAAATGCAAGACCTGGGGCTGGAATAGTGTCTGCCACGTACGAAGCATATATCGGACTAAAAGCAACTAGTCTCTTTAATCGGATAATCATGACCATGTCATATTAGCCCGATGGTTGTAACCATTTAGAGTACTAGTTCTGTATCCCTGCGTGATCATCATCTCCATATGACTGAAGTGATACATCCATCTTGACATCACACCCAATACACTACGATTCTCAATAAACCCAGAAGAGGCGTACACAGAACCTGTTAAAGTCTTGGACGACCAAAACCAAAGCGTATTGATTGTCGCAAGTACTAGCGATGTAAGTCTCAGGTTAAGACCAAATACATCTACCCTAATGCGGATTCCCATAGACACATAGTCATACTACCAATGGGATTTTGCGGGGTCTATCCAGAGCGAAGCTGTTTCCGCACCATCGGTAAACTAAACCTCCTATCACACTTGCATAAGTATCCAATACTTAAATATATGAGAACTATGTTGTTACGCTTCCATAACACGCACAAGTGCAATACTAGTCTATTCCGCATTATCGATGTCCAATCTCGATAATACTACGACTATGGATATTTAATAATTAAACCATTATGGATTGATATTGTCTCATATCTTATAATCCGGAACTAATCATAAGGACTTTTATCATTTATATATTTAAGTAATCAAATTACAAAATGATAAAATGCAATTTCCATTGCTACATAATTAATTTGTACAAAAACCACAATGTCTTTTACAAATAGTGACGCTATGGGTCATAATTGTCTAACAATCTCCCACTTGGCCTATAGCCAGTCACTCAAGCATCTAATACCTGAACTATGTACATGTCGCTCAAACGTTTACTGAGGAATAGCTTTCGTCAACGGATCTGCAATGTTGTCCTCTGATGCAACCTTCTTGATCTTCACATCGCCATGATGTATGATCTCACGAATCAGATGGAAATGTCGAAGAATATGCTTGGATCGTTGATGAGACCGCGGTTCCTTAGCCTGTGCTATAGCCCCGTTATTTTCACAATACAATGGAACGGGCTCAGCTGCTAACGGAACTACTCCTAATCCAATTAGGAATTTACGGATCCAAACTGCCTCTTTTGTTGCTTCAGCTGCAGCAATGTACTCCGCTTCTATTGTTGAATCGGCAACAGTCTCTTGCTTGGAAGATTTCCAGCTTACTGCTCCGTTATTCAAACAAAATATGTACCCGAATTCCGACTTGCAGTCGTCTTTATTGGTTTGGAAACTTACATCGGTATACCCAGTTACCTCAAGTTCTCTATCTCCATAGATTAAGAAAGCATCCTTAGCCACATAGCATCCATATAGCATCGAGGCGAGGTTAATAAGTTCTTAAGGACAGAGGCAACTCTACTTGGATTCGGTTTGATCAACATCTTCAACATTTCCATGTTTTTTCTAGTTTTTGCTTATGTTCTAAGTTTGGCATGTTTGAATGATTAAGTTTAATTGGCATGTTAAATTTTGTTTGATGACATTGATAAGTGTGGTTTATACCCACTTATTCATGCATTCTTAGTTTATTATTTTGTTAGCTTCCGTATCATTTAATGTATTTTATAGTTCTTTTATGTTTTATTTGTAGGAAGCATTGATACATGGATCTTGGGGTATTTATACGTGTTTTATGACCATTCGGACGTATCGAAAGCATATAGGAAGAGCGAAGAACACAGAAAACAGCAGCCAGAATTTGTGTCTGGCGCCGCGACACCCAACTTACGGCGCTGCGGTGCCCCTTCAGGGTTCCATACATAAACATAGAGAGTTTAGGCGCCGCAGCGCCAACTTTTCGGCGTCGCGGCGCCCCGGAGTGACCAAATATCACCAATTCTATGCTTCTACATGCACAATGATCCCAATGATCTATTATAAATACATAAGTTCGTCCAAGACTAAACCAGGAGGCTAATACACAGCACAAAATACAAAACACTTATTTTTAAAGAGATCCAAGGATGAGGATTGAAGAGCGATAAGAGGAGACGAAAGCGGTGACGTCCGAAGAGGAAGATATTCAATTCGGGTTTTATCTTCTTGTTTATTTCTTATGACTCTAATGATTTCCATTAGATTCATGACATGTTCTTATTGTTTTTATCTTTAGTAATGAACTAACTCCTTAATTCTGGAGAATGATGTAAATGATGTTTGATCCTTGTATAGTTTTTTAATTTTGTTATGAAGTTATATTTCAGTTTATTTATATTCTTTTGAGTTTAATACTTCTTGTTTGTTGGCCACAAATTAAGATGATGAATGTTTAGAATCTATCACTCGAGAGAAGGGATTTTGAATAATATCTAGAGTATATGACCTATGATTTTATAGAATTCGAGAGAATCTATAGTTCCTTTGAAGTCATTAACATAGAGTCACAAGACGTAATGAGTTGTTAATTACTAGATTTTTATATGGATATCGGAATCTGTAATTGATAATATTTTCACTGTTACTCGAGAGAGGGAGTGAATACTTTAGGATTCTTGATTTATAAACAATATAACTGAACAATGATTAATTGACATGACAAATACATAGGGGATAGCTAGATGAAATCAGACTCTAGAATCTCTATCGTATTAGTTCCTCCTATCTAAATATTTTTATATTTTATTTATTTAGTTAAATCTTTGTTAATTATCGTCTGAATAAAGTTAGGATTATCAATTATAGTATTTAGTGTGAGTTAACGCAATCTATGTGGGTTCGACACTCTTAACTTATCTTTACTAAAACTTGACATCGTACACTTGCGGTATGATATAAAATATCACAACAAGTTTTTGGTGCTGTTGCCGGAGAGTTGTTTGTTTAATTCACATTAATACTATTACCAAGTAATCTTAGTTTTAATTTAGATTTTAATTTTAATTTTAATTTTAATTTTTAGTTTATTTTTGTTTTGTATTTATTTTGTTTGTTTTGTTTTTATTCTGTTTATTAAATTTTTTTCTTTCGGTGCTTCAGTGACTGCGCAGATTCACAAGGCTCGACTCGCTCCTATTTGATCCTGAAATAGAAAGAACAGCGAGGAGACTAAGGAAAGAAAGAAAAATTGAAAATGAAATAATGGCGGCTGAAAACAGAGAGAACAATCCACGCCATGTGGCAATCAGAGTTCACTTCAAGCCGGTCATTGATGATACCTATTCTGGGATTGCCCATCAACTAATCAACGCCAATAATTTAGAGCTAAAACCTATATTGATCAACATGGTACAAAGGAATCAGTTTGGGGGTTCAGCTGTAGAGGATCCCAACATGCACTTAACCAATCAATGACTTCAAGCCGGTCATTGATGATACCTATTCTTGGATTGCCCATCAACCAATCAACGCCAATAATTTCGAGCTAAAACCTGCATTGATCAACATGGTACAAAGGAATCGGTTTGGGGGTTCAGCTATAGAGGATCCCAACATGCACTTAAGGATGTTCCTGGAGATCGCAGATACCATAAAGATGAATGGCGTCAGTAAAAGGGCTATCAGGCTACACTTATTTTAGATTAAAAAATAATAACATAGACTTAGATTAATTTATATGACCATATATGATATAATGTTAACTTTGTAAAATCATATACTGTATTTTTATAAACTTGAAAGTATAGGTTTAAGGTTATATTAGGGTGTTCAATTATCAAAAGCATACACATAGTGATAAAGTTGAAAATTAATCGTGTGTTGCATATTTGGTTGAGAATTAAAAGTGTAACTTTACACAAGTAATTCCGTCCAAGCATGATTGACTAATACATATACACATACAAATCTACACATATTAATTATTGTATTGTGAATTGAAGTATAATACTAAGTTTGAATGTCTAAGATATTCTATTGAGAAAGTGTTTAAATAATATTCTGTCAAAAAGTGATAAGAGCCTAAGTGGGTAAGGATTTAAGTGGTTACTCCGGACCCCCTCTGTCCTCTAAGAATATTCCTTATTCATTTATCATAAAAAACCTTAGTCTTAAATTCAAGGACTTACGTTATTTGGTACTACTGTCCAATATAACAACGAGTGGATTCTTAGTATATCACTTGAACAAGATCATACATTTGATCGTTGGGCAATTTATCTTTTGTAGACTTATTGATTACTATTTGGTTTTTCCAATTACATATGGCTAGCGGAAATATCGCAGTACTAGTCGCCCATGGAGAAAAATCAGAAAAGTTTGGTGGAGCAAACTTTAAACAATGGCATAGAAAGATGTTGTTCTACCTGACAATATTGCAGTTGGCTAAGTACCATAAAGATCCTCCAGGTCTTGTGGAGAGAGCAACAGAAACAACCAAGCAACTGCGAGAAGAGACATGGTCGTTAGACGACTTCTTGTGCAAGAATTACCTATTATGAGGACTTGACAATACCTTGTACAATGTGTACCAAGGCATGACTTCTGCGAAGATTCTCTGGGAATCTCTCGAGAAGAAGTACAAAACCGAGGATGCCAGACAGAAGAAATTTATCATGGGTAGGTTCCTGGACTACAAGATGGTAGATTCAAGGACGATGATGTCTCCGTTGGGTGAACTTCAGTTAATCATTCATGAAATATTGGATGAAGGAATGAAACTCTGCGAGACGTTTCAAGTTGCAACAATCATTGAAAAATTGCCTCCATCATGGAAGGACTTCAGGAGTTATCTGAAACACAAAAGGAAGAAGAAAAGTCTTGAAGCCCTTGGAGTTTGATTGAGGATTGAAGAGGACAACAGGAAGTCTGAGAAAGCCAGCTACAAGACTATGGAGTCTAAGGCCAACATCGTCGAGGGCAGAAAGGGTAGCAAAAAGAGAAAGAACAGTGGAGCTGATTTTTCCCAAGCAAACAAGAAGTTCAAGGGGAAGTGCTACATCCGTGGAAAAAGTGGTCACATGGCAAATGACTGCAGAAACAAGAAGTCTCAGGACAAAGGAAAGAAAAAGACAAATGAGGCCCATGTCACTGAGGATGAGCAGCTAACTGATGAGATCTCAGAGATGAACCTCTCAGTAGTTGTAACAGAAGCAAACTTGGATGGAAATCCGAGAGAATGGTGGGTAGACACTGGGGCTACTCGTCATATTTGTGCTGATAGCAAGATGTTTTCCTCGTATCATAAGTTCGATAGTGGCGATCATCTGACAATGGGAAACCCTTCTACCTCTAGAGTGGTTGGACAAGATACAGTGGTTCTGAAGATGACATCTGGGAAAGAGCTTACATTGAAGAATGTCTTACATGTTCATGATATTCAGAAGAACTTGGTTTCGGGTTTACTTCTTAGCAAGAATGGTTTTAAGCTTGTATTTGTTTCTGCTAAATTTGTATTGACCAAGAATGATGTCTATGTAGGAAAATGATACCTCACTGAAGGCCTTTTCAAGTTCAATGTAATGACTGTCAATTGACACAGTGCTAATAATAAAGCTACATCTTCCGCTTATATTAATGAGTCACAAAATGTATGGCATGGGAGGTTAAGACATGTTAATTATGATACAATGCGTAAATTAATAAACATGGACCTTATACCTAAATTTACAATTGATAACCAACATAAATGTGAGGCATGTGTTGAAGTAAAAATACATAGAGCATCATTTCATTCCATAGAACGAAGTTCTTAACCCTTGAAACTTATACACTCTGATATGTGTGATATGAATATTGTGCAAACAAGAGGCGGTAAAAAATATTTTATCACTTTAATCAATGATAGCACAAGATTCTGTTATATGTATTTGTTGAGGAGAAAAGATAAAGCTATTTATAGCTTTATACACTATAAGAACGAAGTTGAAAATCAACTTGGCAAGAAAATCAAAAGAATCAGGAGTGATAGATGAGGTGAATATATGTCACCATTTGGTGAATATTGTTCCAATCATGGAATTATTCACTAAACTACTGCTCCTTATTCGCCTCAACAAAACAAGATTGATGAGCGCAAAAACCGAACGTTGAAGGAAATGATGAACGCCATGTTGACAAGCTCTGGTTTACCCATGAACTTGTGTGGTGATTACGCCCAAAAAGTACTCGCGGTTATCGCAGTATAGTTGGGGTGTCGATTCACCAGAGAGATAGTTACAAGGAAATAATTCACTTAATGAAAATGTCAGTAATAACTTAACTAAAGAGATAGATTGAATTTGTAATGTAAAATAAAAACTATGAGAATTACTTAAGAGTTATCAGTAGAGAAAAGAAGCAAAGTGTCGGGAATCCCTCTTGTATTAAATCCCTATATTCAGTAGTTGATTCCTTTTATTACTCAATTGAAGGTTTCACATCCCAAACCAACAATCGGAAGATATTTCAATCAAAACATATTAAATTCTAAGGTAATCTATGAATTATTTTCTTTATATTAACAGCACACAATGTTATCGTTATGACCTATCTAACGTCGATAATATACCCTCAGGAAATACTGCAGCAGAAGATCACTTTTATTGCAAGTTGGTAAGACACAATCTCTGGATTATAAATCAAAAGATAATAAAGAACAGTAAGATATCAATAGTGTCAAATGTTGGAGAGTATTTAAGAATAAAAAACATGAACATAAGAACTTAATTACAAGAGTTCATCCTTAACTTTGCCTACGAGATTAATTCTCCATATAGAAGAGAGACGTAGCCTTGATAGATCGGAGGAGCATCCTGTCTGGCATGAAGCTTCATCGTTCTTCTCTCTCAAATATGTGTTTCTAACTCTTTGTTTTGTGTTTTCTCTGTGTTTTTCTCCTAATTTCTCCTCTTTTAGGGTTTTGGACGAGCTTAGGTTTATATAGGGAAGTCATGGAGTCCATATATGCGTGAAACACGTCCGAATTAATTTTCTGGGACTTTACCAAGGCTCCGCGGCACCAGGAAGTGGGCTTCGTGGTTCCCAACTTGCGGCTAAATTGTATAAGAGATGTTATGGAGGCGCCGCGGTGCTGACCGGTGTGTAATCACACGCGTATAACGTAAGCGCACGTATCGTTCAAGTAGTATAAAAATATCGATCCCACGAGGACTTAATTCCTACTGTTGTTATTAATTATTGATACTATTTATTTACAAGTATCTAATTAAGGGAGAAGAGAATGATTGCTTTTGGTTGGTTGAATATGGATTTGCTTAAATAAAATAAATTAAATAAACAAAAGAAAATACTAAGAAAATAAATAAAAGACACAAAGATCTAGGGTTATGATTCCACACAATATTATCCTAAAGATGAATTGATTCTCTTATATATGTGTAATAAGTCAGTTTTCTAACCTGGAACACGGAGATATGCAAAAGCCTTTGTCGATGGTCAGACGTAAATACCCAAATAACCCAATTAATCATATGTCTATATTAACCAAGTTACCTGAATTCATTAAGTTCAAGTTCCAAAAGTGGCTACCCCCGCCCGACAGGTATATGTCTATCCTGTAAGGAAATCTATTAAAGGGTTATTGATGAGTGGTAATTATATCACTATTTCTCACTCATTTAACCTAATATTTTGTATAGTTTCTCGATTTTTATGAACGTTTTGATGTGTTTTATTGTTATTTTACAGATAAATAAAGGTTGGGAAGCATTGGAAGCAATTTGGAGCCAAAATAGTGAAAAATAACGAAAAATGGTATTTTGGTAATTTGGCCGCATCGCGACCGCAAACCTTCAGCGTCGCGATGTCTAACGTGCGCCGCAAGCCTGCTAACGTGCGTCGTGGACACGTGTCAGAATCTGAGAAATTGGATCTTGCTAACGTGCGCCAGACTTGCTAACGTCTGTCGTGCCACGTGTCATCATCACAGAAGATCAGCTAAAATGCGCTGAGTGCCACGTGTCACAATTCCATTTGACCAAATATAGCATGTGCCACGTGTCAAGCTCTCATTGGACCGAATATTTGGCGAATCACATGCTACCACGTGTCAAGCTCTTATTGGACCGATCCTTAACGCGTGCCACGTGTCAGATTCTCATTGGACCGAAACATCCACCAATCACCGTGTGCCACGTGTCGCCTTCCCATTGCATCACTTTCCGCTTGTGCCACGTGTCATCATCGGATTTTGCCGACAGAATCCGCGTGGTCAAACCGCATTGACTGTAAACGCGTGCCAGCATCGCGACGCAGGGAGGTTTGGCGTCGCGACGCCGGTCCCAGAAATTGCCTATAAATTGAGGCATTCACCACTTCATTTGGTGTGCTTTCCTTGGGATTTTTTTCCCTGATTTCATAGGAAGCATCTAGATTTGTAATATTAAAATTATGTATTTTTATTTTTAATTTTTATTACAGCTTTTTATTTATTTACTTTATGTTTTGTAGTTAAATTTCCGCTGGGGTAAAAGGTGAAACCTTTAATATAATTATCTAGGTAAATCTCATTTAATTACAATTTATAAATTATAATTTAACCGGATTAATTAATGGCAGACTTTATTACCGCCTATATGGTCCGTCTAAATATAAATTACTTTACCGCCTATATGGCTGGTCTTTATGTGACAGATAATTACCGCCTATATGGCTGGTGTAATTGGACTAAATGGATTACCGCCTATATGGCTGGTTTTAAATGTTTAACATTATTAATTCCTGAGAAAGCAGAACATAAAATAATTTATATATTATAATAAGTGAGATTCCTAGATAAGAAATATTAAATGTGTATCCTCTAACCCCCAGCATTTTATTTTATTCTAGGGAAATGATGAAACACAATATTCACACTTAATAATTGATTTTCTTTTTATGGGTAATTCTTTAGTTTGTTTATTGAGTCTTAAGTTTAATGCTTCTTGTTGTCTGATCACCAATAAGATTGATGTGATAAACTTAAAATGAACTAGACATAGGGATTTTAGGTTTCAGCCTTAGATTCAATAGCTCACGATCTTCCTTGAGGATAGATAACCCTTTAATATATTTCCTTACAGGATAGACATATACATGTCCGGCGGGGGTAGCCACAATTGGAACTTTATCTTAATGAATCCAGGTAATTTGGTTGACATAGACATATGGTTCAATTGGGTTATACTGGGTATTTGCATCTGACCATCGACATAGGCTTTTGCATATTTTCGTGTTCCACGTTAGCAACTGATTTATTACACATAGATAAGAGAATCAATTCATCTTTATAATAATATTGTGTGGATTCATGACCCTAGATCTTTGAATCTTTTCTTTTATTTTCCTTAGTATTTTGTTTAGAGTCTGTTTTTATTTTAATTAGCAAATCCACATTCAACCAACAAAAACAATCATTCTCTTCTCCCTATAATTAGATACCTGTAAATAAATAGTATCAATAATTAATAACAACAGTAGGAATTAAGTCCTCGTGGGATCGATATTTTTATACTACTTGAACGATACATGCGCTTGCATTATACGTGTGTGTTTACGCCAGTCAAGTTTTTGGCGCCGTTGCCGGGGACTTATTTTTCTTGAGTTATTAATTTTGAAGCTATCTAATTTACTTGTATCTAATTTTCTTTATTTTTATCTGTAATTTTTATTTCTTTCTTTTGTTTTCTGGTGATTGAAAAATGGAACATTATTGGGTAATTGAAAAATCACGAGCTTTACTAGAAGATACACCCCAAATCTGGGAGGAACAGTCCGATTTTCTGAGGCCTGTTGTCCAGCCCAACAATTATCACTGGATGTCAGAATCAAGCAATACTACATTTGCTCATCAGAACGAAATGGGAAGATGTGTAATATGTGATAGTAACCACCCGAGCGATCAATGTATATACCTTTCAGAGTGGTAGAATTATCAGAATCATTCAAGGTACGAAGAACCATCATATTTTCCATCTTATCCACCATCTACCTACAATCTTCATCAACAATCAGAACCATCAGAAGAAGATCAGATGATTAACATGCTCAAAGATTAGTTCAAGAAATGAGACGAAGAGTTGGATATGATGCTTGAAACATACCAGAATCAACTCGAAAGTATTCAGAGACAATCAGAATTCATTCAGAGATTGACATATCAGACGAGACAATTAACAGAAAACCAGAGCTACATACATCATGGACCATTTTCAGATGACACTGATGAAGCCTTCAAGTACCAAGCATTTCATGATGACACTTTAGCAGAATATGAGGATGAGGAGTATCAGGAACCAGAGGTATCAGTTCAGAAACCCGAACCGAAAAAATCTCGATTTGATTTTTATTATTCTGACTCTGACGAAGATGAAGCTGAGTTGTTTGTACCAACTGCACCAACAACAATTGTGGATGGAACTCTGTATCCTCAAAATAAAGATCTTGGAGCGTCCATTGCATTGATGTTTGAAGAAGATCTACCTGAACCATTTAATTCAGTCATATCAGAGGATGAAGACCTAAAATCAGACATATCTTTACATCCTCAGGTTGACACTTATGGAGCATGTTTTTCACAGATGACAGATGAAGAACTGAACGCGGAAATCCTAAAATACATTTGTGAAAAAAAGGTGGAGCAAGAAATAGAGCAAATGGATGAGCAATTGTCAGACCAAATTGAAGATCTAGAGCATTCAGGCAAAATATCACTGTTTTGGGGATTACAATTTAGAGATATCACACAGAAGCTTGATAGAATGGAACTTCCATTCAAGGTCAAGCACCATGCAAGACCTCCTGATTTTCTTTCTTTCTTTTCAGGAACCACTGGAGCAACAAAGGTTAAAAAGGTGGCACAAGCACTGAATGGGATAAAATTCTTTTTGCCTCTTTACCGTTGGAAGAGACCCTTCAAAAGCAACGCTCATGGGATTGTCTTTAATCAGACATCCAAAACGATAATGAAACCTCATTGACAGATAGATTTCAGTATTGTCTGGCTGAAGACTAAAAATTTAGCGCTAGCAGGGAGGCAACCCATGTACTTTGTTGTAATTTCTATTTTTATATTTTGTGTATATATGTTGTAGAGTTTTTAATTTTGTGTGTTATTTTTGTAGGGAAAAGCAAAAATGGAGCATTTTAAGACAGAAGGAATGGTGTTTGGCAATCAGAAAGAAGAGGGCTAATTCATTTGTGATGGCCGAGTAAAGAATGAATTCTTGAGACGCATCCTTATGAATTTATACTAAGCTAGTGGCGTATTGCGTACACAATTCCTTTGCCTTAATAATTGCTTTGATTTGCTTTTTTCTTTTGTTATTTTCTTTTATTTTCGCCGACAAGATCTATACTTTTTGACTTTTCACGATTTATTTTAACGTTCATCTAATAATTATCATTTGGCATGTACTAGTGCTACTATTACTCACCCATTTTCAGGTTCTATAAATTCAACTCTACATTTCTTTCTTCGACACATCCAGATATACATCCAAATAAGAGAAAGAAAATGGAAGCAACTTCACAGCAGCGAGTCAAGCGAATTTGTATTTTCTGTGGATAAAATTCTGGTAATAAACCAGAATTCATTGAGGCTGCAAAGGAATTAGGGAGAGTCATAGCAGAACGAAATATGCACCTAGTATATGGCGGTGGCAATCTTGGATTGATGGGAAGCATTTCAAAATTCGTTCAGGATGGTGGCGGTCATGTTTTGGGAATCATTCTAAAAACTTTGGCGGACGAACACATAATCGGAAAAACAAATGGAGATGAACGTATTATCTCGGGGATGTCTGAACAACTCCTTGAAATGGTCAATACTGCTGATGCATTTATTGCTTTACCAGGTGGGCTCGGAACATTTGAAGAAATATTCACAGTGGCATCATGGGCGCACTTGAACATTCATCGGAAGCCCATTGGATTACTCAACATTGAACATTTTTTCGATTTCCTGTTTGTATTTCTTACGGAAGCCAAAAGACATGAGTTCGTCACAAAATCAGTACATGATATTTTCCTGACTGTAACAAAGGCCGAATAATTAATTGACCAAATCCTAGCCTTTGAACCAAAAATCGACCCCATTCTTTCCAAGTTGAGCTGGTCAGATAGAGATCGTGGAAAGAAGCGTAAATTGGACATATATCTTAATCGGTAATTTTTTCTGTAGAATTTCAGCTAACCAGGTATTATCTTTTAAACTTTTCTTCTACTATTTAAGACATTGGGGACAATGTCTCATTTAGGTTTGGGGGAGATTAATCTAAACTAAAATAATAAAAGCTTCACCCTTCCCCTGCAGAAATCTAACTACAAAACATAAAAGAAAAGAAAAGAACTACTATTACTGAAAAATAAAAATGCATAAATTAAATACTGAAAATAAATAAAAATAAGATGCAATTCTTAAATTCCTTACAAAAACCTAAGGAAAGCATGAGAATTACAAATGAAATGGCTTGGTATTTATAGGAAAATCTAAAGGCTTCCACAAATTTCTCCACCAATTGTTCCACCAAACACTCCACCAAACATGGCATCAAACATGGCACCAAACATGGCACCAAATCCTCCACCAAACATGCAAGCATGTTTGGTGGAAGTTTGACAAATTTTATTTTTTATTTATTTATTTATTTTATATTTTAAAAATTACTATAGTAATTACACAAAATATACTAGATTTGTCATCAATTTCGGTCTTCCAAACTTCAGAATTCGAAAATATTTAAATCTTCAAAGTTGTAGATCTTTATGTCTTCTTAAATCTGGCACTAGAATCAGCTCAATCGAATATCAGATGAATAAGTTATGGCCAAACTACCAAACTTGCGCAAAATTAGAATTTAGGACTGCACTTCGTGACGCGTACAGTAAATTTTCGTTTTTGACCTTTTTTCCTCTGGATTTCATCGTTTTAGCCCCGAGTTGATTCCATTAAGTCCCAATATTATTTTTATCTTCAAAATAAACACAAACACATCAAAAAGTCCATAAAACTCGAGAAACTATACAAAATATTAGGTTAAATGAGTGAGAAATAGTGATATAATTACCACTCATCACACCCTCCAACCTAACATTTTGCTAGTCCTCAAGCAAAACAACAAAATAACATAAACATCTTTAAAATAAAATTAAGCTAAGTCACTTTCGTAGGGATCACGGTTGCATTTAGCATATGCAACAAGCCTTTAAACCCCTAGGTGTCCCTAGTGGACGAGTTGTAGTCTCGTGAGGGTTTACAGCAACGATACCCACAAACGTTTGATAAAAGTAAAAATATAGTAAAACTAATGCACACAAAAGTGAAAAGACAAGAGAAAATAGAATAAAGAAGTTAGTGACTAAACAAGTGAAACTTCTACTCGAGGTTAGTAGTTGTTTTCTTTCTTTCTAAATTACCGAATAAGTAAATTCTCCGATTATTTTTACCATTCTTCATATACACAACCAACAAAATATTAATCAACTCATTTTGCCCATAATAATCACAAGTGCAGTTGAGAAGAGAGTAATATTTTTGTCCTAAAGTTTTATCAGAATTCACACCTTTTTGTAGCAATGGAATACTTTTTTCTGATTTTTCTAATTTTTTTTCTTTGATTTTTGATTTTTTTTAATTTATATACAATATCTTCCGTCTATGTAGCGAGCTTTGAGCTAGTGCCTCCCAAACCAGTTGGCTTTAGGGCACTAGGTGTTAAGACACCCATACGGACTTAATTACTCACACTTCAGATATATATATATATTTTGCAACATCTTCGATCCATGTAGCGAGCTTTGGGTCAGTGACTCCCAAACCAGTTGGCTTTAGGGCACTAGGTGTTAAGACACCCCTACGGACTTAATAACTCGGATCTCATACGTTTTTTTTCACTTTTTTTTCTTTTTTTTATCCCATCGCTTTTTTAGATGTTTCCTCCAATTAAACTAGAGCACTGAATATTACAAACTCGTCAATTACTTCTCATGTCCGTATGTTACCATGTATGTTGATAATATCTATCAACTGAGCATATGAAGATCCATTTTAGTCAGTATTATGGAGAATTCAAAAATTAAATAATTCAAAAGGAAATAAACAAAAATTAACTTGTTCCGAAAAGGTTGAGATACGTCTCAGGAGTGGAAATTCCTTACACAGCTATCTCACACCAATTTCACATGATTAATCAAATTAAAAACATATAAAAAAAATTATCTTTGTAATTTTTGGAAAATTTTCAATTTTTTTGGCTTTTTTCAAAAAATTTTAGACCAAAAACAAAAATAAAACAATAAAAATAAGGTACTAAAAATTTTAGAATAAAAACAAAAATAAAACAATAAAAACAATGTACTAATTAACTATTCCCCTCCCCCAAATCTAAATGAGACATTGTCCCCAATGTCATAAGTAGTAGAAGAAGAGTTTAGAAAACCGTACCTAATTAGCTGAAAATCTACATCTAAATGCAAAGTTAAAAGTTAAGATCCAGATTTATCCGACGCCTCTAACCACGATCGTTATCGGACCAGTTTATTTTGGAAAGAATAGGGTCAATTTGTGGTTCAAAGGCTAGAATTTGATCAATTAAATCTGGGACAGTTCTAGCAGTAAAGAGGAGTTCTTGTACAGTGCAAGCATGTTTGGTGGAAGTTTGACAAATTTTATTTTTTATTTATTTATTTATTTTATATTTTGAAAATGACTATAGTAATTACACAAAATATACTAGATTTTTCATCAATTTCGGCCTTCCAAACTTCAGAATTCGAAAATATTTAAATCTTCAAACTTGTAGATCTTTGTGTCTTCTTTAATCTGGCACTAAAATCAGCTCAATCAGATATCGGATGGATAATTTATGGCCAAAATACCAAACTTGCGCAAAATTGGAATTTAGGACTGCACTTCAAGACGCGTACATTAAATTTTCGTTTTTGACCTTTTTTCCTCCGGATTTCATCGTTTTAGCCCCGAGTTGATTCCATTAAGTCCAAATATTATTGTTATCTGCAAAATAAATAAAAACACATCAAAACGTTCATAAAACTCGAGAAACTATACAAAATATTAGGTTAAATGAGTGGGAAATAGTAATATAATTACCACTCATCAGGCGCCAGTGCTTTTCTGGTTTTTTTCCGCTTCCACATTTCTACTCTTCCCACGTGCTTCCGATGCGTCCGTAAGGTCCCGAAAAATGTGTAATTGCTCCAATATCCATGTTTCATTGCTTCCTAATAATAAGACGTACAATAAACTATAATTAAGATCAAATACTTGATAACAAAGCCGAATTAGTGATGTTCAAAGTACATTTTCATGCACTTATCTTAACCCCCAACCAGCTTATTGCTAGTCCCTAGCATTTCAAAATTAAATTAAAAATAAATAAAAATTATCTAAGCCACTTTCGTAGGAATTACGATTGCAATTAGCGTATACAATTGCCTTTAAACCCTTAGGAGGTCTTTGTGGATGAGTTATAGTCTCGTGAGGGCTTACAACGACGACACCCACAAACATCATTCAAAACACATGCAATTATGCAAAATGAAAATAACAAAATGAGATAGTCCCAATAGTTACACATATTATTGTCCTCAAAGAATGCCTAGCAATGAAATCATAGAACTTTCAAAGTACTCAATATAACTCGAATCCAAGTCCTTGAATAAATCATCTAAGCCAGACTCACAGTGTGTGTGTGTAAGGGTTCATTCATAGCTCGACTCCTAGGTAAGCCAACTCAATGATTTCGTTTAACAAACCGAGATCTGATGGGTCAAACAAACCTAGATATCTCAAATGTACTCTGTAATTACCTTTATGTGCTTAGTATGGTATGATGTTTTTCTTTTTCTTCCTTCTCTTTTTTCAAATTTTTCTTTTCTTTCTTCTTTTTTTTTTCAACACACCTACCTTTTAAGGTAGCATTTCCCCTCATGGTAGTCTTAACATTCGCCCATGGGTAGCTTCACGTTTATCGGTTATAGGTGGTTTAATTTCGTTCTTTCGAGACTTTCTCTTTTTATTTTTAACCATACCATACATCATAACACTGGAAAATCAGGATAGACATCTAAATAAACGGTCATTCATCGACATGCAATTTCTTCAACTAGTCACTTTTCCAAATACCTAGGTTCTTACTGCTAAAAACCTATAGTTTAGTGCTTAGAGTCTAACCTAGATCAACTATTCAAGGCATCAGATAAAAATACATTAAAGAACTTATCGTTTCTAAGTTTTCATCCTAAAGCAAACAATATTCATCATTGGAATTATGCTTTACTATTAATGACAAAAAACAAATAATTTTTTTCTTTTTATAACAGGATTTATCACTACATGCATACACCCCCACACTTAAAACTTGTATTATCTTCAATGTAAGATAAATATAAAGAAAAATGAGTGAGGAAAAACACTACCAGGCATGGAGTTGATCAGGTTCCTGCTGGTGAGACTTTGGTTGTGTGGGCTGTGTAGGTTGCGCTAATGCCTGCATACATACTAATGCAAATAATAAACATGCAATTAGCACACAATAAAATAAAACTAAAGTAAAGAAAACAAAACAAATAAAATAAAATAAAATAATACAGATACAAGGGTTTCCTCTCCGCTAGCGCTAAGTTTAATGTCTTCAGCCAGACGTAATCACCCAAGTGGTCATGGTGGCTTCCATGTAGCTGACCAGGTATTCCCATGGTTATTTTTTCTTTTTTTTTATCCACTGGTGATTAAGACATGAAAAGGAATTTTTGGCTGACCGCGGCATCGTATCTATCGATCCCCCAAAGTCTACTGATGGCCGAGATTTTAGGCTGCACAGAAGGAAAAATTGGCTAAACCTCCGCTTTAACTTTCCAGGGATCATCTTTAAGTGAGCACTAACTCTTATTTTTCTCTTTACGGTTATTTGGGATTAGGTCCAGATCGGGGGGTTATATTTATATGGTGTAGAGCCTATCTCCGGCAAGACTGTGTCTATCAGGTATGTGTGTTGAGGTTGGTGCTCAGAGCGCCAATCTGGATCGTATTTATATCTGATTCATGAATACGAGCAATACTTTTTTTTCCATAATATTACTTATTTATGGTAGCGCCTCTTGTCATTTATTATATATTCGATCTAATTCATTAGATTGAAACTAAATCGTGTTTAGTGATATATATTCATTAGACAAAGACCCGATAATATATAATTTAGTGCGCAAATACAACGTAGCTTGTAATTGATATTGGGAAGTGTCACTACTAGATATATATTATCAAATTAAGTTCCTGGTCAAGATTTACTGACACTGTTGAGACCAGTACATGTCATATATCGGACTTGGTCCGATGGTATGAGTTATCCTCCACACTTAGATGGCAGTCACGTCACCGATCTATTTAGATCAGACCTCCGCATGTTCATTGGGTGTGGAGTCATACTCATGATATCATGTGTGTATCAAGATAGGATCCGTCAGTCTTATTTACAGGGCATATGTATTCAATATATGATTAGTAATATGTTAAATCAATGGCCGTTGTATACTTCGGAAGTAAGTTCCGAGTGTTATTTAGATGATTGCTAATAGATACGTCGACAGGATTATACCTATAGAGATTTGACGTTTATATCTATATCTCTGGGATAATCTGGATACTTGGGACGGAGGGATTATACGTATGTAATGACCTCAACCTGTATGGTTCAGAGAGTTTATCCGTGTTCGTCATAATTTACGGGTGGGTAGATTATGGACACGAAATTGGATTTCGTGACGGATATGCCTGAACCTAGAGAGTCTCACTAATGAAATATACTCGTAGAGCACTAGGACAATTTTTATGAATAATATTGATTATTTATAAATCGTTTAATGGTTAAACGAAAAATACATGCAAAAGGGACCTAATAGTCATTTCCGAATTAATGTGTATTTGTATTAATACTTGATTTTATTAAATACACATTAATTAAATATAAAATTATGATATTTGACATATATCATTTATATATATGTATTTGAATATTTAATGTAAATATAATACATATATTAGGATATTTGTATTTAATTATTTAAATGTTAAGTTATTAAATTAATTAAATTACAAAATATCTTTTACATGATTTCTTTTAGAAATTGGCATGTTTTAATTGGTTCACTTGTAAGCTTTACTTTAATGATAATGGTTATCATTATGGATAAGTAAACTTGGACAAATGAAATTAAGACAAAAAGTAAACATTGGATATTTAATTTTTTTTTTGCATTTTCGGCCAAATGAAAAATGAGATATAAATTATTTTTGTTTCATTTTTCATGGCCAACACAAGGTTTCTAAAAATTTACTAAGGAAAGATTGAGAGAAAAAGTGAAGAACCTAAAGGAAAAGCTTGAAACTTGGAGTTTTAGTAAGTTATTTCCAATTTTCTTCAATTGAGAAATTGTTTCTTTAATTCTATACTTCAACTTGTGTAGTTTAAAATTTTCTTTAATCTTCAATTATGTGAATTATTGTGATTGGAAACTTGTTGGAGGTGTTTTGCATGTATGTTTAATAAATAAGCTTATTAGGAGTAATTAAGTTTATTTGATTAATTAGTAATCAAGTTGTCATTCTAGAGTTTTAAGGCCACTCATTTATGACCTAGAATTATTCTTGAGTTGTTTCATGATAGTGAGACTTGTTTGGTATGGTAAAGATTGTATTAAAGTATTGAATTTATTTAATTTGGTGTATTTTATCAATTTGAAGAAATTATAAAATTAGGGTTTATAACCCTTTTCCAAATTTGAGGCTTTTCATATATATGGTGTATTATGATTTATATATGATGTATATTAAATTTGAGATTGATTGGATTTGATCTTGACTTGTTTTGAACAAGAAATGACTAAAATGCAAAACCCTGGAAAATTATGGGCTTCTTGGCAATTTGATAAAAATTTAACCTAATATTTTGTATAGTTTCTTGAGTTTTGTGAATATTTTGATGTGTTTTATGTTATTTTGTAGATAAATAAAGTTTCAGGACATTCTTGAGGTGATTTGGAGCAAAACAGTGAAAATTGGAAAAATGGACATTTTGGTAATTTTGGCAAGTCCCGACGCGCCAGCCCTTGGAGTCGCGACGCCTAACGTGCACCAAGTCCATGCTAACGTGTGTCGGGTCAACGGGTCAGAATTTGAAAAGTTTGACTTTGCTAACGTGCGTCAAGCCACGTGTCACCATCACAGCCGATCTACTAACGTGCGCCGTGCCACGTGTCATCATCCTACGGTGCCGACAATATCCATTGCCATGTGTCACTCCACGTCACCGCCATATCATCGTCAACATCATCAGTTGACCGGGTCAATGCGCCACGTCACCGCCACGTCATCATCAACCAATCACGCTTTGCCACGTGTCGCAATCATACGGTGATGACACTCTCTTTCGCCACGTGTCGCCTTATCTCCTTATCCGAATTGCCACGTGTCAAGCCATCAGTATGCCACACCAAAATGTGCTGGCGTCGCGACTTTGGAAGCCTACCGGGCTCTATAAATTGAGCTCGAGATTTCAGTTTTAGATGTACCATTCTCTCTCATTTCTTTGATGTAAATAGGGAGTCTTCTCTCTAGTTTCTTTTAATTTCAGTTTTGTAATTAAATTTTAATTACTTTTTATAATAATAGTAATTTACTTTCTTTATTTTTACAGTTTTTACTATTCACCATGAGGAGGTAACTTCCCCAGCTAGGGTGAAAGGTAATTCTTTTACTGTTTCTATTTAGATTAATCTCTCTTAAATATAATATATTCACTACTAAAAATATTGACTTAATGAGGATACCGCCAGATTGGTCGGTTGGGAATTCATTTTAATCTGGTATAAACCTGACTAATCAAGAATACCGCCAGATTGGTCGGTTGGTAATTAAATTTTCTTACCGCCTATATGGCAGGTTTATTTTGGTTCCGCCTTTATGGCTGGTTTATTTTGGTTCCGCCTTTATGACTGGTTTATGGACAAATATTACCGCCTTAATGGCTGGTTGGACTTAATTTGATTTAATCAGGTTACCGCCTATATGGCTGGTTGGGAAAATTATCACAAGTATATATATTATATTATGGGAGATATCTAAATAGTAAATAGTAGAAGTTAATTCCTTTTACCTTAGCATTTTATTTTATTGTATTTATCTTTCCGCATTTACTTTTTAGTAATTTTACTTTATGTCTTTTAAGTTTTTACTAGCCCTAGTTATGTGTTGTAACTAAATTAGTTATCTGGGGTTGTGATGACTTTTAATATCACCGATTTATAAGGGGTTAGATTATAGTTTGGGTAATATAAAGATTTATTTATTGAGTCTTAATCTTAATGCTTTTTATTAACTGGCCACTAATAAAATTGACTAGGTAGACTTAAAATGAACTAGACATAGGGATTTTAAGTTTAAGACCTTAGACTCAATATCCCACGATCTTCCTTGAGGATAGATAACCCTTTAATAGATTTCCTTACAAGATAGACATATACCTGTCGGGCGGGGTAGCCTTAATTGGAACTTAAACTTAATGAATCCAGATAATTTGGTTGACATAGACATATGGTTCAATTGGGTTAAACTGGGTATTTGTGTCTGACCATCGAAAGAGGCTTTCATATAATTTAGTGTTCCAAGTTAATAAATCAATATATTACCCAACTATAAAATAACCACTTCATCTTTAAAATGATATTTGAAGAAATCAAAACCCTATATAGTTTTTAATATTGAATTTTCTTAAAACCTACTTTCGAACAATTTTATTTACTTGCTTTTAAATTTAGAATCATCACCATCTCAATCAATCAATCAACCTGTTAGATACTAGTAATCATTTGACCTCATAAAATTAATAGCTTAGGTATTAAGTCCTCGTGGGATCGATACTTTTTATACTACTTGAACGATACGTACGCTTGCGTTATACGTTTGTGTTTACGCCGGTCACTGTCCAAATGTTTTTGGGGCTGACCTGGGCAGTCCCCATGTGCATTGATCGGTCGGTTCGACTGAAAACTCATTTTATGCTATTTTACGGGAAAAAAAATTTCGCAAAAGTTTCACGGTGTTTCTATATTATTTATGTCATTATTTGATATCGAATAAATATGTTTAGGTGAAATATGAATGAATTATTAATATTTTATATTAAATAATTTATTCACAAGTTTTAAAATTTTTAAACTACGATTTCTCCCGAACCGCGCTCCTTCCGATGCGCCGCCCTGATAAAACCCCAACAAAAATGGTATCAGAGCGAGTCTGATTATGTACCTTTGATATGATTAGCCCTTTAAATTTGATATTTAATCTAATATTTACTTTTTACATGCATGTATTTATTTAATTTGATTAAATAATATGAATTACATCTTTTAGGAAAATCCCCGTTAAATAAGGTTTTATAAAGTGACTAGTATTAGGAATATTTGTTTCTTCATCCGCCTTGTCAATACAGATGTAAATGTTTTCATGATGCTATGGTTGTAACATGCCAAACCTGTACAGTTATGGTTGAAGGTAGTTCATTTGCGCCGGTAGAACTTATATGATAAGAGACAAATTCAAGTGAAATTGGAAATCCTGAATGTGCCAAAGCTGTCAGAACTACATCGGTAGCTTGAGTTTGTCATTGACAAGTGAACCTTGATACGCCTCATGTGAACGTGCCAAAGCTGTCACAATGAGAAATTGTCAGGATAAAATCAGGAGTCACAACGAGTGTGATTGATAATGAGTTGTCTACCCGTGAATATACCTAGGCGAAAACGTGCCAAAGCTGTGAGTCGAAGTATATTTATGGGGTCCACTTCCCATTATGGAATTTGATTTTATTATTGAATTCTCATTTTCCGTTGGGGATTACAGTATTACGTAAAGTAGTGGGAGACACTGCTAGGTTAAAAATCCATAACCAATGCAGTGTGTAATATTATGAAAATTGTCGCTTATGTTTTTTTTCCTTATTTTATTATTTAGATAGAATTAAACTTTTATCAACTGCATGCATATTTTATATGTTTTTCTGACTTCATTTATGGTTGCAGATTTCTAGAATAGGTTCTAGATTATAATAGACTATGATATAATCATTCTAGACAAAATAGTTTCTTATTCAGTAATGATTGACATGAATTTATTCATGTCTCGAGATTCTTCACTGGCATTAAGAAAACCCATTAGGTATTTGTTTATCTGATAATGACGTTTCTTGGCTTTAGTGACATTTAGAGGTCATGTGTCAGACACTATTTGCTTTTCAATTATTTGCAAATGTTGTAAATATTTGAAAGTAAATAATAAAGCTAAAGAAAGAAGATGTGTATAGTTGTGTGTAGAAAATATCAATTTTCACAATACGACAACTATAGGAATTGGTGTAGAGGTTTTAGGGGCTAAATCTGGTAACGCAGCGGAAACGGTGGAAAATCAAATTTTCCGATTTCAAAAATTTTTCTCGGATTAATTAAATAAGCATATTTATTTAATTACCCAATAATAAAATTATGAAATAAAATTCAATAAATCAAATTTATGTGAATTTACCGAATTGCCCTTACACTTGGTATTTTGTTCATTTTAGTCCGAAATTGATCAAATCAATTTTGAATGATTCTAAATCATTTCTAAGATGAACTTAACATGTCCCAAATGTTAAAACACCAAGAGCAACAAAAATCCCAAAAATGCTACACTTGGCCGAGAGCCTCACTAGGTGGCCAAAGTGTGCATTTTGCACTTCCATACTTCAAGACACATCCAAATGAAATCCAATCAACATGAAACATTATATACATCATATACACATCCTAATACACCATATAAATGAAAATCCCCAAATTTGGAAGTGGTCTCAAACCCTAATTTTTCAATTTCTTCCAATTTGACAAATTAGACCAAATTGGTTAAATCCAATACTTCAATCATGTTTCTTCCATCCAAATCAAGTCTCAACACAATGAAACAACTATAGAACAATTCTAGGTCATTAAGAGTGGGTCAATAACTCTAGAATGGCAACAAGGTTCTAAAACCTTAAAAGAATGCTTATTACTACACTAGTAATAAACTTCCAACATCATACATGCATATCACCTTCATCAAACTTTTATCCATCAAAAGTACAAAGAATAAAGAATATAAAAACTCAAGAACATCACAAGATGTTGCCCACAACAAGAGGAACAAATTACTCTCTAATGGAAGGTTGGAAATATTTACTAAATTCCAAGCTTTTCCTTGTTTTTCTTTTCTTTTCTCTCTACCTTCTTTGCCTTGTTTTAATGGAGTTTTGATAAAGTGAATTGGTTTCTTAAACCCTAAAATAAATGAAACAATATATACTTGCCCCAAAAACAAGCCTTGGCCGAAATTGGTGAGCAATATAATATCTAGATATTATTTTTGTTTCATTTAATTTTTACTTTATCAACTTGCAACTTTAATCATCAAACAATTTAATGAATAAAGTAAGTCAACATTAGCAACTCAAAAATATAACCATTATATTTAATAAAGGGTCTTGGCCGAATTTAACAAGAATAAAAAGGAAATCGATATTTTCAATTTTAACAATTAAAACAAATATCCAAGGAAGTCAAATTCAATTTGACAACTTTTTCCTTTAATGTAAAGTCAAACATTTACACTTATAATCATTTCCTAACTTTATCATTTGGTAAGATATTTATATTTTAATTATATTGATCATTTAACAATTAAATAATTAAATAATTAATTAAATATAAATATCTCAAATATATGTATTATATTTACTTTAAATATCTCAAATACATATATCAATGATATATGTCAAATACCTTTATTTGACAATTTATTAATGTGTATTTAATAATATCATATATTAAATACAAATACACATTAATTAGGAAATGACGGTTCGGCCCGTTCGCATGTATTTTTCGTTTAACGATTAAACGATTTATAAATAATCATCATTAATCATAAATGTTGCTTTAGTGCTCTACGAGTATGTTTCATTATTGAGACTCTCTAGATTCAGCTATATCCCTCACGAAAACCAATTTCGTGTCCATAATCTATCCACCCATAGATTATGACGATCACGGATAATCTCGCTGAATCATACAGGTCGAGGTCATTGCATACGTATAATCCATCCGTCACAGGTATCCAGATAATCCCAGAGATATAGATGTAAACGTCAAATCTCTATAGGTATTATCTCGTCGATGTATCAATTAACAATCTTTAAATAACACTCGGAACTTACTTCCGATGTATACTGTGGCCACAGATTTAACAGACTGCTAAATATATGGACTACCTATGCTCTGTACACAGAACTGACGGATCCTATCTTGACACACACAGGATATCCTGAGGATCGATCCACACCCAACGAACAAGCGGAGGTCTGATCTAAATAGATCGGTGACGTGACTGCCATCTAAGTGTGGAGGATGTCTCATACATCCACAGTGGTGTCTCAAGTCGAAGGACCACTATGCTACTCAACCCGAGAAGATTCTTATTGACGTTGGAGTACCATCCATTAAGAATCTTCGGTGAGCCGTTCAGTGTATATACACTATAAACACCTACACGTCTATACGAGTCTCCCCAGACTCATGGTTCACTGGGATAAACCATCGGACCAAGTCTCGATATACGACATGTACTGGTCTTAACAGATTTGACTAACTGACCCGTGTTAGTGAATCTTGACCAGGAACTATGTTTGATAATATATATATAACAGTGACACTTCCAATGTCAATTACAAACTCCCTTTGTAACTGTGTACCGTATTATATATTATCGGGCCTTTGTCTAATATATACATATCACTAAACCACATTTAGTTTCAATCTAATAGTAATTAGATCGAATACGTATATAAGAACAAGAGGTGCATAAGTAATATTATGGAATAAGGGGATGTTCGTATTCATGAATCAGACATAAATACGGTCCGGATTGGCTCTCTGAGCACCAACCCCAACAATTGGATACCAGATCTCCCGTCTAGTTATTTAAAATATTGTTGAATGATTGTTTTGATATTTGATATCAGAACTTGCAACTATTAGATAGTTACTTGTTCTATATAAAAATTATTACATATTTTAATACAACTGGTATTGTCATTGACTAATAGATAACGTTAAGAAAAATATTCGATTATATACATAACTTAGAATATTATTTTATGAGATTTTATCACTTAAGTATTAGATGTTTATTCCATATGGTAAAGGATGGCCTGATACCAAATTCACTCCACATATCCTTATCCATTTAATGAATATTGTATTCGGGAAGGTGATTAAATCTCATTTAACTGATGATTATCATTGGACCGGAAAATTTATTAAACTGATACATTGAATGTATGTACTTTAATGAATTATAAATGGCTTAAGGTAGTTTTCCTTACTTCGTAACTTGGTCAATGAATCGTCGTGACTTAGTTACGTGTTTCTAATGAAACCCTGATAGAATATTTTGACTGGTTCAAATATATTTGATCTGAAGTTTTGAAAACTGTATCTTTAAAAATTCATCGTGAGTCTTTGAATTGTTCAAAGATATTTGATATGATCAAACATATGAATTTAAGGCGATCAGTTCTAAGGTTATTGAATGAATACGATTCTTACTCAATATTAATCTTCTACAATTCCATCGTAATGGAATTGGTTAGTGGGAGAAATCGAATCTTATACGATTTGATTCGTTTGATATTGAGTGTTGCCGAATTAGTTTCAATATTGTTGGGGATATGCTTCAGTAACACTAATTCATCATTTTAATTGATGTTCTGTTTGTTTCTACAGATACGTATATGATATGTACAAATAGAAAATTTGAATCTTGAAATATTTGAGATTTGAATCTTTCTTTTGTATAATGGTTATATAATCGATAGTATTTGCGCCTTTGAGGTACGAGTATAAGTTTATCATTTATTCTATTTCATAGAATATTGTATTCTATTTGGTAGAATATATTTTCTACAATCCCGAGTAATAAAATTATTTTTATTACTTAGTAAGTAGCATCAGATGTTGACCATTGTAGATAAGAATTGACTTATTGAAGTCAAATGTGAAAGTGATAAACTAGAAATGGAACTACATAATTAATAAGATGAAAATACCCTTTATTTTCTTCCCTATAAGTTCAATAGGATGTCAGAATCATTTGCAAAGTATTTGATACTTAATGGTTCTGTTGTTTTCTTATCGAAGAAAATTATCCTATAACTTATAGTGGGAACGATATTTGATATCGATTCCGGAAATTAGCATTAAACCATAGATCTAAGATTGTTCATTGCTTACTACGATCAAGTTTGGAACTTGATTGAGTTTTCATTATGAATCGTTCATAAAATGTGGAAATGGTTTACGCAGCATAAGCACAGTGAGCTTATCAAAGGTTTGACCTTTATGGTATGACAGTGAGAAACGTTATACTCAGCAATTTTTTATAGATTCTGAAGAAACTTGTCTCTAGTCGCACTGATTGAACAATTTAAGATCTGTTGGTTAATGATGATATTAAATTGTGTATTTCAGCTAAAGAATACAAATTTGTGTTTTTTTTTTTGAATGACTTCTTCGGATAAGAGATCAGTTGTGATTTCTTTGATTGAAGAGTACATTTTGGAATGGCCATAGAGTTTATATTCTGCTAATATTACAATCTGGTATATTAGCTTATATAGCCTATTGTAGACTCATATGAGCTTTCTGGAAATTTATGTTTTTTAATTTTTATATCAGTCAGATTTTCTGATTTTATCAAAGCATAGAGATTACATATGAGATAGAAGGGTTAGTGGGAGCGTATAAATTTCTTTCTAGTATTTTACATCATAATGACATTATCATTATTAAGGTAATAATGAGATGTTTATGAGGTCAAAGGTTTACCTGAGTTTTTTTTTGGATTCCGAAATGATAGGGACTCTAGATGTATCTAGTGATTTGACCTACACTACGGCGGCACTTCACTAGTTAAGTCCAAGGGTTCCGAAATAATGGGTCACACTCACAAAGGAATGATTAAGTTGTTAATCAAAGCTTCCTTGATCAAAATAACGGTAGTTGATTAATATAGGAATAAGAGTTATTTCAGATATATTAATCAATTGAGAATGTCCCAGTCTATCATGCGAATACTTGACCTACCCTACGGTGGCACTTATTTGCGTGATGATAGATAACGGTTGCATAGTAATTCATTTAGGTTTCTAATTCATTATACATTGATCATGCATCATGTTTAATTTTATGCCTAAATGTTTGAAAATTTTAATATGCGACGAATGAATGTTGAATGCGCGTTTATTATTTTTTCAGCCATGGCATCTGTAATTATCTCAATTCTCAAACAACAAGAAAAATTAACCGAGGAAAACTATGTTAAATGGAAAAGTGACATGAATGTTATTTCGGTCTGCAAAGACTTTAAATTTGTCCTAATAGAGGAATGTCCTCCTGAGCCAGCACCAAATACTGGCAAAGCTGCACGTAATGCCTGAGAAAGCCCATAGCTATTTGATAGCATCCATGCCCGAGGTTCTTGCTGCACAGCATGAGCCTATGGCAACAGCATCAATGATTATGCAGTCATTATAGAACATGTTTGGGCAACCTTCAGACCAGCAACAATATGAGGCAATAGTCTATGTATTGACCGCTAGAATGAAGGAAGGCACATCAGTCCGAGATCATGTATTAAGGATGATGTATCATCTTAATATGGCTGAAACCTATGGTGCACGTATCAATGTGCAAAGCCAGGTGACAATGATCATGGAAACCCCTCCGAAGAGTTTCCTGCAGTTTAAAAGTAATTGTTCTCTGAATAAGTTGACTTTTACGTTGACTGAACTGCTAAATGAGCTCACCAATTACGAGTCTATGATGATGGGTCCTCATAGGTCCAATGCTGAGGCAAATGTTGCCGAATCTTCTAAATCTACAAAGAAGAAGAAGAAAGGCAATTGGAAGGCGAAGGCGAAGGCAAAACCAATGAAAAATAAAAACAACAAAAGCTCTAAATGAACCAATGCCAAAGGAAAATGTTTCTATTGTGAACAACAAGAGCATTGGAAAAGGAATTGTCAGAAATACCTTGTTGAGCTTAAAGAGAAGAAGAATATAGGTAAATACGATTTACTTGTCATTGAGTCTCTTTTGGTGGAGGATGATAAATCCATATGGATTGTTGATTCTGGTGCCACTAACCATGTTTGTTGTTCTTTGCAGCTATTTGACTCATTGAGGGACCTTGCTGAAGGTAGCTTTACCATGAGAGTTGGGAAAATGGATGATGTTTCAGCAAAAGTAGTGGGAGTTTCAAATTTGAATTTTAATAAAAGTTATTTATGTTTGAATGGTGTGCTATATATGTTGGGTTTTGGCGCGGGCCCAGCGGAAGCTCGCGGTTCGGATGAAATCGTAATTTTAAAAGTTTTTAAATTACCAAATAAATTATTCATATGAATAATTCATTCATATTTCACCTAAACATATTTATTCGATATCAAATAACGACATAAAAAGTTAAGAAACATCGCGAAACTTTTACGAAAATGTTTTTCCGCAAAATGACATAAAACGTGTTTTTGACCGAACCGACCACCCAATGCACATGAGGGCTGCCCGGGTCAGAACCAATAGTACTAAGGCAGTTCATGGGCTCCCCAAACAGTGACCAATTCACTGTTTTGGCAGTCGTCACTCGGTTGGCTCAAAAGTCACCCGGTAACGCCGTTTTCACTTATTTCAACTCCGAAATAATTTCCGGCAATTGTTCCAATACCCAAAACACATCCAATACATTTATATGACATAATTTTCATCACCATAAACCCAGTTTTCTAGATCTGATCCAGAAACTAAAAATATCAATATTTCATGCTTTAATCCAATTTTTTTAACATTAATCACAACACCAATCCAGGCCACCACCAATGAAGCACCCAAGAATAATTCTAGGCATTAAAAGAGTGTTCATAACACTCTAGAATGGCAACATATCATCAAATGATCAAATTGAACAAATATTACAATAATATCATTCAATTCTACTTCACACATGCACCAAGCCTTCTATTCCATCTTCCAAATCAAAAACACTCAAATTCTTAAGAAAATAAGAAACCCTAGAATCTCTCTAGATGTCCAAGAACAAGAAACATTCTTTCTAAGCTTAGGGTTATTGAGGATTACCTTTAATTCTCTTAATTCCTTAAGCTATTTCTTGATTTTCTTCACTTTTACTTCTTGAATCATCAAGCAAATTTGGAGAGCTATTTGGAAGAGGTTCATTCGGCCAAGGTAAGCCATGAACAAGAAAAGAAAAATTTTCTCTTTAAAAAAATGCAATTGCCGACTTTGGAGGGGCATTTTTGTCATTTTTTGGAAAAATTAATTTGATCCAAAATCAAATAAATAAATCATTCCACATGTTACCACTTAATAATAAACATGTGTGATAACAATTATCACAAATGAAAATTATTTAATTAAATTAAATTTAAAGTTAAAGTAGTCAAAAATCAAATCTAACACTTTAACCTTAAATTTAATGTCATGTGTAACCAATAATAATTAAACATATATTCCATAACAATTATGAAATATATATATCAATTAATCATCTAAATATTTTATATTTAAATATCTAAATAATTAATTAATATAATTATTAATCCATATGTATTTTATTTACATTAAATAAAATACATATAGAAGTGACATGTGTCAAAATCTCATTTGACAATTAATTAATGTGTATCTAATCAAATTATGTATCAAATATAAATACATAATAATTACGATTGACCAAAAATGCCCATATGCATGTATTTTCGTTTAACCAATTAAACGATTCGAATTAACTCATTTAATCTGATGAAGTATTATGAATAATCTGTATTATTCATAACGCATTGCCCAAGTGATCCTCAACGAGTACACTTCATATTGTGGGACTCTCTAAGTTTAGGTTTATCCGTCACGAAATCCAATTTCGTGTCCATAATTCATCCACTCTTGAATTATGACGACCACGGATAATCTCGCTAAACAATGTAAGTCGAGGTCATTGCATACGTATAATCACTCCATCACAGGCTATCGATATTATACATGGGATATAGATAAGAACGGCAAATCATTATGGTATAATATAGTCTACTTCAAATTTAAAATCTCTAAATTGTTAGGTTGGTGCTCTGAGCGCCAATCCGGATCGTATTTATGTCCGATTCATGAATACGAGCAATACATTTTTCCATGATATTACTAATTTAAATGGTAGCACCTCTTGTCTTTTATATACGTATTCGATCTAATTTCGATTAGATTAATTAGATTGAAACTAAATCTGGTTTAATGATATTATATATATTAGACAAAGACCTCAGGATTTACAACGTAGTGCACAGTTACAACATAGTTTGTAATTGACATTGGGAAGTGTCACTATAAGTTGTATATCCTCAAATTAAGTTTCTGGTCAAGATTTACTGACACGAGTCGTTTAGTAAAATCCGCTGAGACTAGTACATATCGTATATCGGACTAGGTCCGATGGTTTATTCCAATGAACCATGAGTCTTGGGAGACTCGTATAGACGTTTAGGTGTTTATTTGATAAACACTGAATAAAAGTAGTAAAGAGTCTCATAATTCCGTTTTTGAGTCAGAGAGAGAATTCCTCCATTTCCAATTTTAAGATCTTCTTAAGGAGTGCCCCATGAAAAAGAGGAATTCGAGTTATCCTGTGAGAACATTAGCCACAATAACCATAGAGCACCGAAACAGGGTTAATAAGTTCTTAAGGACATAGATTTATCTCGACTTGGACTGCATTTCGTCAATTTTTCCAGATTTTTCTTCATGTTGCAAGTTTTAGGGTTTTGCATAGTTTGTTTGGTATTCTGATTTTGATCCGTTTGGTTGCATGTTAGTTCTGTTTAATTATATTATACCACCAACTAACAATAATAAGATGAAATTGACTCAAATCAGTCCTTTCAATTAATATGCACGCTGAATCGAATCAAGACAAAGACTAAACCTTTGACCGAAACTAAAACCAAAATCAGACCTCATGTTAGTTTCAAATTTAGGACACAATGTAATCTCTATTTTATTGCTCACAAGAATATTTAAATAGTACATGTGAACCCTAATTTTAATATAATTAAAAGACCAAAATAAGCCTAATCCTCAAAGTAAGCTAATATTCCTAATATAATAATGCATGCGTAATGAACAAAAGTGCATGCCTTAATGACTTAAACAACATGCATGCGTTAATTACTTAAATAACATGCATATGTTAATTCAAACCAAGCTAAAATAACTAATGTAATTCTAATAATGTCTAAAATAAAAATAAATGACAAATTATTGGGAAAATGTGTTATTAGTCATTTTATAACATGTATCATTCAATCAAAATCATTAAAGAGGCCATGCATATAATCAATTGAACATAATTAAGCAAAAGAATTGGAAAAACCTAGAACTTATTATGTAGAAGGTGATGAACTTGAACCAAGTCGAGAAAGTTTATGTCCTTAAGAACTTATTAGCCCCGTTTCGGTGCACTACGGATCTCTTGTGGCTAACGTTCTCCCAAAATATTTGGTTGCTTCTTGTTAAAGGGGCACTCCTTCCTTCAAGAACTTGAATTATGACAATGGTGGAAACTCTCTCAAATATGAGGACCTTAGAATTTCTAATAATTGCCTAAGACTTATGAAAATAATATTGAATATAAGAATGAATGAAAAATAAACTCATTTTTATAGGCATGGAGTGTTGCCTTTGTAAAGGTACCTTTATTTTAAGGTTGTAATCCTTTAAAAGATTATGACCCTCCAACATACTCTTTCACTTTAAAGGGTTATATCTATTCACTTTAAGGACATATCTCTTCAATTTTATGTATTTCCTAAAGGACACATATCAATGGACATTTCTTCTAATGAGACACTCTATAAATATACATGTTTATTTAAAAATTTTCCTATAATCCCATACGATTTTCTAAATATTAATGCAGACTTCTAAGAGAGTTTCTTTGAAATGAAATTGCATAAGAATATGTAGTTTTTGCCTTGAACATTTCCTAGTGAATGCCTATCAGGTTTACTTGATAAACCAGTGACTCATAGTCTTAAATGATTCCGCTGTTAGTGTAAATCAAGACAACAGCCATCACACAGCTTCACTTTGACCATTTCTCGTTCTATGGTTATGGTCAATTAGGCCATGAACATCGGTCATGGCTTCATCAAGTACTTTAGGGAATCCAGCCTTATAAAATTCTCATGCAAGTGGCCTCACTTCTTACCTGAAATATGTGATCTACTATAAAGAGGTATTCTGTCTTTACCCCTATTAGAACTCTTCTTCTAATATTGTGATCATTAAAAGTCTTCGCTTATCCTAACCTAGATAGCACTCTACGTCATTATAGGAATGGGAAATAGTATAGAACTCTACAGTGATTATTTTGAATTGCACAAAGTTTTAGTTGTCCCTGTTGAACCTAGATCTTTGGATCTCCAGTTTGGTAGGTTGGGTTTCCATAGTGATAATTCTTAATTTATAGGCTTCAAGCCCATTCCCCTCGATGACTTCTCAACTTGCTCTCAAGGTAAACCTTAAGTAAGTGGATCCGTTAGGTTTTTCTTTGATTTGACATAATCCATTGATATTATGTTGCTTGAGAGTAGTTGCCTTATGGTATTGTGTCTTTGACGTATATGTCGAGACTTACCATTATACATTATATTTTGGGCTCTCCCAACAACAGATTGACTATCACAATGTATGCTTATAGATGGTACTAATTTTGGCCAATTTGGAATATCCTTTAAGAAATTTCAAAGCCACTTCGCTTCTTCCACTGCTTTGTCTTATACTATGAACTCAGACTCCATAGTAGATCAGGCAATACATATTTTCCTCGAGGATTTCCATGACATGGTTGCACCACCAAGTGTGAAAATAAATCCACTCATGGATTTAGAATTTACTATATCAGATATCCAGTTACCATCAATGTATCCCTCTAGAATAGTAGGATATCTTGTATAATGTAGACCATATTTTGAAGTGTCTCTAAGATACCTCACAAATCTTACTATGGCTTTCCAGTGGTTATGTCTTGGATTACTTGTATATCTATTTAGCCTGTTTACAACTTGAGCGATATTTGATCGTGTGCAATTTATGAGATACATGAGACTTCCGATGATTCTCGAATACTCTAATTTTGATACGCTCGAACCAATATTCTTTGATAAATGAAGAGTTATGTCTACATGAGTTCTAGCTAAATTTAGATCTCTTTTGTTATTTTCTCAAGTATTTTCTCAACATAATGAGCCTGACATAATATGTATCCCATTGATGTTCTGTAAATCTTAATTCCTATGATCAATCACACTACTCCTAAATCTTTCATGTCAAATTTGTTGGTCAACACTTTCTTGGTAGACTGATCATCTCATGATTGCTACCAATTATCAGCATATCGTCTACGTAGAGACATACAACGACATATCTTTTTTGAGTTGATTTAGCGTTTACACACTTATTGTTAGGGTTGGTGCTCGGAGTGCCAATCTGGATCATATTTATGTCTGATTCATGAATACGAGTAATATATTTTTCCATAATATTACATATTCATGGTTCCACCTCTTGTCTTTTATTATATATATTTGATCTAATTCATTAGATTGAAACTAAATCATGTTTAGTGATATATATATATATATGTATATTAGACAAAGACCCGATAATATATAATGTAGTGCGCAATTATAATGTAGCTTGTAATTGACATTAGGAAGTGTCACTACTAGATATATATATTATGAAATTACGTTCCTGGTCAAGATTTACTGACACGGGTCGGTTAGTAAAAATGTGCTGAGACCATTACATGTCGTATATCATGTCTTGGTCTGATGGTGTATCCCAATAAATAATGAGTCTCGGGAGACTCGTATAGACGTGTATGTATTTATTTGATAAATAATGAACGACTCACCGAAGATTTCCTAATAGATGCTACACCAACGTCAATAGGAATCTTCTCGGGTTGAGTAGTATAGTGATTCTTTGACTTGAGAAACCACTATGGATATATGAGTTATCCTCCACACTTAGATGGCAGTCACGTCACCGATCTATTTAGATCAGACCTCCGCCTGTTCGTTGGGTATGGACTCATGCTCATGATATCCTGTGATTATCAAGAAATGATCTATCAGTCATGTGTACAGGGCATAGGTTGTCCATTAATTGATTAGCAATCTGTTAAATTTATGGCCATAGTATACTTCGAAAGTGAGTTCCGAATGTTATTTAGAGATTGCTAATAGATAGGTCGACGAGATTATTCATATAGAGATTTGACGTTTATATCTATATCTCTGGGATAATCCGGATACCTGTGATTGAGGGATTATACGTATGTAATGACCTCGACATGTATGATTCAGTGAGTTTATCCGTAGTCGTCATAATTTACGGGTGGGTGAATTATGGACACGAAATTGGATTTCGTGAGGGATATACCTGAATCTAGAGAGTCTCAATAATGAAATTTACTCGTAGAGCACTAGGGCAACTGTTATGAATAATACTGATTATTTATAACTCGTTTAACGGTTAAACGAAAAATACATGCAATCGAGACCTAACGGTCATTTTCGAATTAATGTGTATTTGTATTTAATACTTGATTTTATTAAATAAACATTAATAAAATATCAAATTGTGATATTTGACATTTATCATTAATATATTTGTGATATTTAATATAAATGTACTACATATATTTAAGATATTTATATTTAATTATTTAATTGTTAAATAATTAAACTAATAATAAAATAAATATCTTTGATAATGTTTTTTCTTTTTAATGGCATGAAACCATTGGTCCATTTGTTTGATCATTTTATTAAAGATAAGAGTTACTTTATTAAAGCAAAATGTGGACTAATGATATTGTTACAAAATAAAATAATTGTTATTATTATTTTTTGTTCAAATTTTTCAGCCATTAGGTTTTTGTTAACAAAAATTATTTTGTTTTCAAAAATTATTTTGTTTTCAATAACAACACTTAGACAAGTTCACAAATATTTTACAAATGGAGTTGAGAGAAAAATGTGGAAGAAAGAAAGAAAACAAAGACAAAATTTTAAATTTTTGTAAGTTTTTCACACTTTCTTCTATATAGAAAATGTTTCTATCAATCTTAGTTTCAAATTGTGTTGCTAAGTTGATGTCTCTACTCTTTTAGTTTGTGATTAAATTTATTGGAAATTTATTTGAAGATGTTAAGCATGTATAATTAATTTATAAGCTTGTTAGTGTAATTAAGCTTAATAAATTAATTAGAAATTAAAGTGGTCATTCTAGAGTTGATTAGCCATTCATAATTAACCTAGAATTATTCTTGATTAATTTCATGATGGTGAGACTTGATTGGTGTGGTAATTGGATGATTAAAGTGTTGAATTTTGTCAATTTAATGTAAATTATCTAATTTGAGTAATTTGTGAAATTAGGGTTCTTAACCCATTCAAATTTTGGGGCTTTTCATATATATGATATAATTTGATGTATATTTGATGTATGTCAAATTTGGGATTGATTGGATTTGATCTTGATGTGTTTTGAACAACTTGGGCCAAATTACAATTAATAAAAAATCTGGGTTGTTTTCATAATTCTGGAAAAATCTGGGCAGTTTCGGAATTTTGGAAAAGTTTCTGGTTTATGTTGCAAATTGTATAAATTATTTTGGGATTGATTTGGAATCAATTAAATATGTATTTGACAATTTAAAGACCAAAATGATTAATTTGTAAAGTGTAGGGGTCTCATAGCAATTAATGATAAATCTGATTTTTCAGATAAAAATTCAGTTTTTATTTATTGAGTAATTAGAATAAATTGGTTTATTTTAATTGCCCAAGGAAAATATTTATCGGAAATTATTTTGGAGTGAAATTACGCGAAAACGGTGAAAAATGGCGTTACCGGGTAACGGCTGCCCGAAGAGTGTCCAAATATTTTTGGGGCTGACCTAGGCAGTCCCCATGAGCATTGGTCGGTCGGTTAGCCGGAAACGCGTTTTATGCTATTTTACGAAAAAATATTTTCGCAAAACTTTCGCGATGTTTCTATATTATTTATGTCGTTATATGATATCGAATAAATATGTTTAGGTGAAATATGAATGAATTATTAATATTTGATATTGAATAATTTATTCGTAAGTTTAAAATTTTTAAATTACGATTTCGTCCGAACAGCGCTTCTTCCGCTGCGCCTCCCTGATTTGACCCCAACAAAAATGGTATCAAAGCAAGTCTGATCTTGGACACCCGATATGATTAGCCCTTTAAAATTCAAAGTTTAATTTAATCATTACTTAATACATGCATGTGTTTATTTAATTTGATTAAATAAAGTAAAAGCATCTTATGTTGGAAAATCTTCGTTTAAATAAGGTTTTAAGAAAGTGACTGGTATTAGGAATACTTGTTTCTTCGTCCCCCTTGTCAATACGGATGTAAATGTTTTCATGATGCTATGGCTGTAACGTGCCAAAGTTGTGCAGTTATAGTTGAAGGTAGTTCATTTGTTCCGGTAGAACTTATATGATAAGAGACAAATTCAAGTGAAAGTGGAAATCCTGAACGAGCCAAAGTTGTCAGGACTACATAGGTAGCTTGAGTTTGTCATAGACAAGTTTAACCTTGATACGCCTCCTTGTGAACGTGCCAAAGCAGTCATAACGAGAAACGATCATGACTGAACCCAGGAGTCACAGTGAGTGTGATTGACAATGAGTTGTCCACCTAATGAATATACGTAGGTGAGAACGTGCCAAAGCTGTGAGTCAAAATATATTCATGGGGTCCACTTACCATTATGGAATTCAATTTAATTGTTGAATTCTCGTTTCCATTGGGGATTACGGTATTACGTAAAGTAGTGGGAGGCACTGCTAGGTTTAAAATTCTTAACTTATACGGTGTAATATTATGTAAATTGTCGCTTATGTTTTTCATTATTCTATTAGTTTGATAGAATTAAACTTTTATCCACTGCATGTATATTATATATGTTTTATGACTTCAATTATGGTTGTAAATTTCTAGAATAGGTTCCAGATTAGAATAGATATTGATATAATGTTTCTAGACAGAATAGTTTCTTATGCAATAAAAATTGACATGAATTGGGTCATGTCTCGAGATTCTTCACTAGCATTAAGAAAACCCCATTAGGTATTTGTTTATCTAAAAATGACGTTTCCTGGATTTAGTGACATTCAGAGGTCACGTGTCAGACACTATTTGTTTTTCGATTTTTTGCAAATGTTGTAAATAATTTGAAAGTAAATAATAAAGCTAAAGAAAGAAGATGCGTATAGTTGTGTATATAAAATACTGATTTTTATAATACGACAACTGTAGATATTGGATATCAGATCTCCCGTCTAGTTATTTAAAATATTATTGAATGATTGTTTTGATATTTGATATCAGAACTTGCGACTATTTGATAGTTACTTGTTTTTTGTAAATAGTTGTTACATATTTTAAAACGACTAGTAGTGTCATTAACGAATAGATAAACATTAAGAAAAGTAGTTGGTTAAGTAAATAACTTAGAACATTGTTTTATGAGATTTTATCACTTAAGTATTAGATGCTTATTCCATATGGTAAAGGATGGTCTGATACCAGATCACACCACATATCCGTATCCATTTAATGAATATTGTATTCAGAAAAGGTGATTAAATCTCATTTAACCAATGACTGTCATTGGAACATAAAATTTATTAAATTGATACATTGGATGTATGTAATTTAATGAATTGTAAATTGCTTAAGGTAGTTTTATTTACTTCATAACTCAGTCAATGAACTGTCGTGACTTAGTTACGTGTTTCTATTGAAACGCAGATAGAATATTTTGACTGGTTCAAAGATATTCGATCTGAAGTTTTGAAAATTATATATTTAAAATTCATCGTGAGTCTTTGAATTGTTCAAAGATGTTTGATACGATCAAACTTATGAATTTATGGCAATTTGTTCTAATGTTATTCGAAGAATATAATTCTTACATCAATATTATTCTTCCACGATTCCATATTGATGGAATTGATTAATGGAAGAAATCGAATCTTATACGATTTGATTCGTTTTATATTGAGAGTTACCGAATTAGTTTCAATACTCTTGGGGTTATGCTTCAGTAACACTAATTCATCATTTTAATTAATGTTCCATTAGTTTCTACAATTACGTATATGATGTGTATAAGTAGAAAATTCGAATCTTGAAATGTTTGAGATTTGAATCTTTCTTTTGTATAATAGTTATATAATCGAACTGTATTTGCGCCTCGGAGGTACGAGTAGAAGTTTATCATTTATTTTATTTAATAGAATATTGTATTCTATTTGTTAGAATATCTTTTCTACGATCTCGAGTAATAAAATTGTTTATTACTTAGTGTGTAACATTGGATGTTGACTATTGTAGAAAAGTCTTGACTTATTGAAGTCAAATACGGTGATAAACTGTAAATGGAACTACATATTTAATAAGATGAAAATACCATTTTTATTACTTACATATAAGTGCTATGGGATGTCATAATCATTCGTAAAGTATTTGATACTTAATGGTTCTTTTGTTTTCTTATCGAAGAAAATTATCCTATAACTTATAGTGGGAACGTATTTGATATCGATTCCGGAAATTAACATTAAACCATAGATCTAAGATTGTTCATAGCTTACTACGATCAAGTTTGGAACTTGATTGAGCTTTCATTATGAATCGTTCATAAAATGTGCAAATGGTTTACGCAGCAAAAGCACAGTGAGCTTATTAAAGGTTTGACCTTTATAGTATGACATTGAGAAACGTTATACTTAGCAATCTATTGTAGGTTCTAAGGAAAGTTGTCTCTAGTCGCACTGATTGAACAATTTAAGATCTGTTGGTTAATGATAATATTAAATTATTTATTTTAGCTAAAGAATACAAAGTGGCATTTTTTGATGACTTCTTTGGATAAGAGATCAGTTGTGATCTCTTTAATTGAAGAGTACATTTTGGAATGGCCCTAGAGTTTGTATTCTGCTAAGATTATAATTTGGTATATTAGCTTATATAGTCTATTGTAGACTCAGATGAGTTTTCTGGAAATTTTTGTTTTCTAATTTTGATATCAATCAGATTGTCTGATTTTATCAAAGCATAGAAAATACATATAAGATAGAAGGGTTAGTCGGAGCGTACAAATTTCTTTCTAGTATTTTACATCATAATGACATTATCATTATTAAGGTAATAATGAGATGTTAATGAGGTAAAAGGTTTACCTGAGTCTTATTTTCTCCGTGAAAGCAGTGGGAGTGGTGTCTCTATTATATTCGATATAAAGTTAGTAAAACTGTTTGACAGTTAGTGTGTCTAATGTATATATATTAATCTTTGGTAAAGGATAATTCCTTTGTCGAAAACGAAATTGATTAGAATGTCTAGTCAATTTTATGCATCATATGATGATGACATAATGAATACTATATTAAGTATGATTAGAGATATAAATTTAATCGTAATTGTTACAAGTTATTTTGATATCATCTAGACCATAAGATGGGTATTGAAACATGTTCTTTATTATCTTTGAGATATTAAGAACGAGTTTCTTATTAATGGAGAATAAATCTGCAACCATTAGGGTCAGATTAGTTTTGAGTCTTATTATGACGTTAGACAGTCTACGTCATAAAGAGTCAGAAAAGATGCAGTGGGAGTGTCACAGATGATTCCACTACATGAGTGGAATTAGTTGTAACTTACGAAGTATTGACTTATGAAGTTCCATAGTGACCTCGTAGATTAGAATTTTGTTATTAGTATTGTGTTTGCGGTTATCTACATAGTATTTTAGATTTGATCCGTAAATACTTAGACAACTTAGTAGCTGAAGCAGAATGTTGATATGGCATCTGAGTCATATTGATGTAGAACTTAGTTTCTACAAAAATATGAATGATGCTTACTAAGGAAAATGATTTTGTTTGTTGGACAAAGTCAACATCACTAAATCGGCTTGATTATTAAGTATTTGATCTTAATTATAGTTTATTTTATGCCTTGTTATTAGGAAGCAATGGAACATGAAGATTGGAGCAATTGTACATGTTTTGAGACCTTACGGACGCATCGGAAGCACGCGGGAAGAGCGAAACGTGCAAAAAACATATTCCATAAAAACTGCATTGTGTCGCGACGCCCAACCTTGTGGCATCGCAACGTGACCTCAGCATGACTACATATAGAATGGCCGAGAGTTTGACACCATGGTGCCACTTTCCGACGCCGCGGTGAGTCGGAAAAGACCCAGAAGCTTAATTCAGTCGTGTTTTATGCACATAAGGACTCTGTGACTTCCCTATAAATACCCAAGCTCGTCCAAAACTCTAAAGAGAGGAGAAAACACACAACAAATAGAAAAATCACATATTTAAGAGAGAAGAACAAAGAAGCTTCAGGGCAGACAGGATGTCTCTCCGATCTCTCCAGACTATGTTTCTTTCTTGTATGGAGAACTAATCTCCTAGGCAAAGTTAGAGATGAACTCTTGTATTTAACACTTATATTCATGTTGTTGATTTCTGAACAATCTTTAATGTTTTATATAGTTGATATCTTGTTATTCTCTATTATCTTTTTATTATAATAAATCAAGAGATTTGTTTTACTAATTTTCATATAGGAATAGTCAAGTTTTTTCTATGTATGATTGGGGAACCTAGTTGTGACTGGTATTGTTGTTTTATGAGTTAATCTTATGTTGCAATATTGTCTGTGGGTATATTATCGACGTTAGATAGGTCATAATGATAACATAATGTGTTGTTAACATAGAGAAAATAATTCATCAGTTACCTTAGAATTTAATATGTTTTGAATTGAAATATCTTCCGATTGTTGGTTTGGGATGTGAAACCTTCAATTGAGTAATAATAGGAATCAATTACTGAATATAGGAACTTGATACAAGAGGAATTCTCGACGATTTGCTGTTTTTCTCTACTGATAACTCTTAAGTATTTTTCATGGTTTTTACTTTACATTACCAATTAAATCATTTTTTTTCTTTAATTAAGTTATTGCCAACGTTCTCTTTAAGTGAATCAGTTCCTTCGTAACCATCTCTCTGGGGAATCGACACCCCAACTATACTGCGATAACCGTGAGTACTTTTTGGGCGTAATCACAGATGTAGCAATTCAATCCTATAATAAGCATGACATCGATGCTACGGTTCATTATAAAAATTGAAGAATATGGTGATGTACTGGAGTTTACGTTTGTTGGGGCAGTTGTGGAACCTCTAGGGTCGGATCGGTGCCCCGAGCTGCGGAAATGGGTCTAACCCATGGATATCAAGTATGGGTGTAATTATAAATCATTTGATGAAATACTATATTCCATTACGAGTGTATAGGAAAAAACCGGGACTGAATCGGAGTCCGGAAACTCTAAAACGAACAAAAACAAAATTACCGTGCGCGTACGTGAGTACGCGCATGGCGCTACAGTGCGCGCGGCACTGTAGCAATCAGGTCTTAATTTTTTATTTATTTTTTTTGTTTCTTTTGATCAGCTCACTGGAACACACTTTCCACTGAGCTGATGCAATTAGGGTCTATTACCCTAATTGCTTCCGGTCTTCCCTAAACACTTAAAAACACCCAAAAATAATTTTTAATTTCAAAAACAACATAAACACATGTTATAGAATAAAAATCTAGTTTTTCAAAATATCAAATATTTTTCAAAAAACATAAATTTATTCTAAATACACGTTTGCGTAAATTTTGAATCCAATGCACAAACCATTTTAGAATCCCAATACGAAATGTCCCGTGAACAATTCTAGTCCACCTAAAGGTGGTCAAGTGAATCTAGAATGGTAGCCATAGCTCTAAGCTTTAATTTAGAGTTCCAAACTCTTATTAATTGTTTCATGTCTAACATGAATATTTTGACCTAATTACAAGCATGTTGTGTTTATACTTCTAAAGTATCCTAACACAATTGATTAGCCTTATTCAACATTAAGCTATGTGATCATGCATCTAATACACAAATAAACATAGCTTTGGAGAAGATCAAACATTACCTAGTAAGCTTGATGCAAGATCCAATCTACTTCTCCTTGTTGAAATTGTTGTAGAACCTCCAAGATGTGCAAGCTTGACTTCAAGATCCAATCTTGTTTCCAATGCTTCTAAGCTTCACTTCAAGATCCAATCTTGATTTCTCCTAGATGAAATGTTGTAGAGACCTCACAAGCTTCTCTAAACACTTCTCTAACTTAGGCTAATCTCTCAAGAATTTGCTTATGCTTGTATTTGAACTTGTTATTAAAACATTCCTAAAGCTTGCTATTTATTGCAAAACTTAGGCAATTTTTAATAAAAAAAAGTTGTAATCAACTTTTAAGTGGGCTTAATCTAATTTGTCCAAATATGTATAATTAGGTGTGACTAATCTCCATTGTCTCCCACTTTAATTTAATACAATTAAATCAAGCCAAAGATTAGGAAATGGATTAGTTAAATGTTTGCCACCTTGATTTAATCCAATTAAATCAAGCCAAAACCATCTATTATTACATACTTACATTACCATAATATCCTCAAATGGTAGAGATAATTATGATTTTACAATTAAGCCCTTGTGTAATTATTGAATTAATCCAATTAGGTCAAAGTAAATAATCAATGTTATCCAATAACACTTGATTATCTTAGTTGATAATTATAATATCGAATATTATATTTTATCAAAAATAATCGGCTACCATCTATTATTACATACTTACAATTACCATAATATTTTATCACATATATTTAACAATCCCTCCGTCATAGGCTATCCGAGTTGTGCTGAGGAAACATAGAATATACCGTCAAGTTTCCAAGACGCACATCTCATGTCGACATGTCCACGATTCTTCATAACTGATGCGATCCACCCTAGGTGATTGACTTTGGCCAAAGATTTAAGAATCGTGACTTTACTAACAAGGATACCTAAACCCCTTATGGTAAACATACGGGCCGACGGATCCTATCTTGCTTCGCACTTGATTACTGTGTGCATCGGTCCACACCCAACGAACATCTAGAGGCCAGACCATGAAAGGTTTCTGACATACATGGAATCTAAGTGTGGAGGATCTCACACAAAATCAATGTTATCCTATAGTCAAAGGATTACATATGCTACTCGACTCGAGGAGATTCCTATTAACGATGGTGTGTACTTCCAACTATTGGAAATCACCAATGAGTAATTCAGTATTCGCTCCAACGAATACCCACATGTCTATACGAGTTTCCAAAACTCATGGTACATCGCGTTAAACAATTGGAACTCCAATTCCAATATACGACATGTGCTAGTCTTCTGGGTTATAGGAATTCGACCGTAATCCAAAACCAATGACTAGGAATATTTACTTTAAGAATAGTTTACACCTAGTGTCAAAACTATTCAAAGGTCAATGTCATTCTTAGCATAACGATACATCAATTTAATACGCGTAATGACAATACCATTAATATGGTATGAAATGAAAAATATAGTTATTTTATTAATAAATAATAAAATGTACGATTCGGATTGGCACTCCAAAACACCAACTCCATCAAACTCCCACTTGCTTAGTGCCAATCTGAATGGTACCGTAGTCCTATCTCCTCTACATGTTTATCGAATAACTTAGGAGGTAAGGCATTTGTAAGCGGGTCTGCTATGTTGTCTTGTCCTTGAACCTTTAAGACCATTATGTCTTTTCGTTCAATTATCTCTCTAATTACGCGGTATTTTCTTTCCACGTGTTTAGACTTGGAATACGCCCTCGGCTCCTTAGTCTACGCGATGGCTCCGTTATTATCACAGTATAATGGGATCGAATCCGCAATACTAGGCACAACGCCAAGTTCTGTGATAAAATTTCTAATCCAAACAGCTTCTTTAGCAGCTTCTAAAGCCGCTATAAATTCCGCCCCAGTGGTGGAATCAGCTGCTGAGCCTTGCTTTGAACAACGCCAACTAATTGCACCACCGTTAAGGGTAAATATGTATCCTGATGTAGATTTTCTATCATCTGGATCTCCCTGGAAGTCGGAGTCTGTATAACCATTAACTTGTAGCTCATCTTCTCCATATATCAGAAACTTATCCTTGGTGCCTTTAAGGTATTTTAGGATATGTTTCACGGTTGTCCAATGATAATTACCTGGATCAGATTGATATTGGCTGGTCACAATGACGCTGAAACTGATGTCAGGTCTAGTACATAACATAGCATACATTATACTTCCAATACAAGAAGCATATGGAAAGTTAGACATCCTAACTCTCTCTTCCTCAGTTTGAGGTGTCATTTTCTTCGAAAGATGTATGCGTATCGGAAAGGTACATTTGCTGCCTTGCAGTTGGTAAAACTGTACATTTCTAACATCTTGTCTATGTACGTTGATTGTGACAACCCTATAAGCTTCCTGACTCTATCTCGGTAGAGCCTTATACCTAGTATATAGAAGCTTCACCCCTATCTTTCATGGAGAAGTTCTTGCAAAGGTAGGCTTTCACACTTTGCATCATCCCTATATCATTTCCTATGATAAGGATGTCATCTACATACAAGATTAGGAAAAACTATCATGCTCCCACTAACTTTCTTATAAACACATGGTTCTTCATCATTTTTTATGAATCCAGATAATCTAATTATCTCATCAAAATGATGATTCCAGCTTCGGGATGCCTGTTTAAGTCCATAAATAGACTTTTGGAGCTTACAAACCAAGTTTGAAGTCTCGCTGGATATGAAACCCTCTGGTTGTTCCATATAGATATCTTCTTCAAGAATCCATTTAGGAAAGCGTTTTTCACATCCATCTGCCATATCTCATAGTCGTGATATGCAACAATGGCTAAAAGAATCCTAATAGATTTTAGCATGGCTACTGGTGAAAAAGTTTCCTCATAGTCAATCCCCAGACATTGAGTGTAACCTTTCGCTACCAGTCGGGCCTTAAAGGTTTCCACCTTTCCATCGGGCCCTCGCTTCCTTTTGTAAACCCATTTACAACCAATAGGTTTAACTCCTTCAGGAAGTTCAACTAAGTCCCAGACTTGATTGGCATGCATTGAATCCATTTCAGATTTCATGGCTTCCTGCCATTTTCCCGAATCGATATCCAATATCGCTTCCTTATACGTAGTCGGATCTATTTCCTCCAAAATGAGAACATCAAGGCTCACATCAGATCCTAAAAATAGTCTCTCAGTAGGCCTTGATATCCTATTCGACTTACGTAGAACCTGTGTTGTAGATCCTTCACCTAGTTGGATCTCTGGTTCCATCTCAGGTTCCTTAATGTTGGGATCAAACTCATCAAGTTTAATCTCTCTACAATTCCCACTTTCTCTCAAAAATTGCTTTTCAAGAAAAGTTGCAAAGCGAACAACAAATACATTTCGTTGTTCGGAATCATAGAATTGATATCCCATGGAATTATCAGGATATCCAACGAACCTACATTTATACCCTATGGGTGCTAGTTTATCCCGCTGCGTAATTCTAATGTATGCAGGACAACCCCAAATCTTTAAATGCTTAAGACTTGGATTTCTACCAAACCATATCTGATAGGGGAAACAGCTTTCGATGGAACCCTATTAAGTATGTAGGCAGCAGTTTTTAAAGCGTAACCCCAAAAATAATAAGGAAGATCTGTATAGCTCATCATTGATCGCACCATATCCAATCAAGTACGATTTCTACGCTCAGACACTTATTGTGTTGAGGTGTTCCTGGTGGGCTATATTGGGCGAGAATTCCATTCTCCCTTAAATAATTTCTGAATTCTTCACTCATGTATTCACCGCCTCGATCCGATCTAAGGCATTGATAAATTTACTGGTTTGTTTTTCTACTTCGTTTCGGAATATTTTGAACTTGTCAAATGTTTCTGACTTATGTTTCATCAGATAGACATATCCATATCTAGACTTGTCATCTTGAAAGTCACAAAGTATGTCGAACCCATATGGCGGTATGATGATTAATGGACCACACACATCACTGTATATTAGCTCGAGTAAATCTCCAGCACGGTGTCCCACCTTGAAATGGGGCCTTTGTCATCTTTCCTTGGATACATGACTCACAAATCAGATAAGGATCTAAGGTAAGATTTTCAATCAAACCATCCTTTACCAATTTGGATAGACGTCTAACACCTATATGGCCCAATCTCATATGCCATAATTCAGTATTATTTAGTTCAGACTTCCTACTTGAATTTTCTCTATATTAGAGACATCTCTACATGTTTTCAAAACATAATGACCGTTTGATAAAGAACATTCACATTTTAATAAATTTTCTTTATCATACAAACAAAAAGTTTCATCCTTAATGTTTATTTTATATCCCTCTTTATCTAATATAGGCAGTGATATTATTTTTCTGATAAGTGAGGGAACATAATAACAGTCATGCAAATCTAATTTACATCCATTTGGGAGATCTAGAGCAACAGTTCCTATGGCCTTGACATCCAATGTCTCGCCATTGCCAACTCTAAGTTGGATCTCCCCTTTATTCAGCCTTCGTTTAACCGTCATTTCCTGCAGGGAATTGCAAATATGAGTGGGACTGTCAGTGTCTAACACTCATCCATTATTTGCATCTAAGGCTAATGAGATGTCAATAATTGGAAAAATACAAAACGTACCTGAGGGTCCTGCTTTAAGCTCTGGACAGTCCTTCTTCCAGTGTCCAGACTTCTTGCATTGTAGACATTGATCACGAGCTACTTTCGGTTTTGCGCCTTTGCGCTTCTTGGAGTTTTTCTTTGATATCTTTCTCTCCCCATCTTGATTTTCTTTGACTTCCCATAAGTCTTTGAAGAGCCAGCTCCACCATGGAGATATAATGTGGGGTTCCTTTCTTCAAATCTTGCTCCGCCGTGCGTAGCATTTTAAGTTCTTCGTATGTGGCTTGCATCGAATGCATATGGAAATTCAATACAAAACCAGCATAAGAACCAGACAAAGAAGACAGAATCAAATTACGGCCTAGCCTTTCATCAAACACAATGCCATGTCGTTCAAGATATCAAATTTGGTCAATCATGTTCAAAACATGAGTGCTGACAGCTCCTCCCTCCTTGAGTTCAGCACGGAATAGTTCCTTAGACCTTCGATAAAGTTCCATCTCTTGATTTACGTCGAACAACTCCTTGAGTGTTCGCATTATGCTCCAAGCATCCGGTACTTCAATGTATTGTTTGAGTAAATCTGGAACCATCAATCCTAAGATGTAGGATTTCACCTTTAGGTTATCATCCTTCCATCTATCAAAAGTTTCTCGCTCTTCTGAAGTGGAGTCAGGATCGATATCAACAGACAGTGGATTGATAGTGACATAGGTCAACTTTTCATACTCCAAGACAAGACGTATATTCATTTCCCATTCGAAATGGTTCTCAGCTCATTTTAGCTTATTGGAATCCAAAAGTTTCATCAATGGATTAGCGGCAGCCATCTACAAGATAATATTTTTTAGTAGTAACGGAACAATTTTCATTTCAAAAGTGATAACACTAATTGATTATGTAATTTTAAATCTATCAGTGCCCTCCCACTACTTTATGTAATTTTGTAATCTCCCTTAACGGAAAAATAGAAATTTGACTATCAAAATTTCATAGCGGGAAGTGGATCCCATGACATTTACTCCAGCCTCACACTAATGATGATATTGGCCTTTGTAAACTCATTAGGTAGACCTTCAAGGTCAATCACTTCATGTGACTCTTGGTTTAGTCCTGAACTGTTTCTTATCCTCACACTAATGATGATATTGGATTAATACGTGTTCTATGTGTATACTTGTCAATGTGCACTAATGAGCTTCGTATGTACACCCTCACACTAATGACGATATTGAGTGACTACGTTAACTCATCACGCTACATCTAATGTTTTACCGGAGCGACCTAAGTTCCGAGCACTTATACCCTCACACTAATGACGATATTGGATATAAGTAGTAAGAACTCATTCATCTCCGTATTGACAAGACGGACCATCCAATAATGCTCCAACATTATTAATACTATTACTTAAAAGTAATCACATAATCATGGAGATTTATGACAATCAAGTCATTAACTTTATTAGGTCAAAGTTTTAATTTAAAACATGTAATACATATCCAATATGTCATATGCATAATTAAATAAAATTACTATGGAATAGATTCAAAACATGTGTTGTGTGGTTAGCCTTTGCTCTGATACCATTCTGTTGGGGCAGTTGTGGAACCCCTAGGGTCGGATCGGTGCCCCGAGCAGCGGAAATGGGTCTAACCCATGGATATCAAGTATGGGTGTAATTTTAAATCATTTGATGAAATACTATATTCCATTACGAGTGTATAGGAAAAAACCCGGGACTGAATCGAGTTCGAAACTCAAAACGAAAAAACACAATTACCGTGCGCGTGACATGAGTACGCGCATGCTACATTGCACGCGCGCGCATGGCGTTACAGTGCGCGTGTTGTAGGCACTGTATTTTTGCATATAAGTCCCGATGATGAGTCTCGTATGGAGGACCACTACCTCTTTGATTGTGAAAGCCGCGGGAAACGGACGTTGGAAGGGTAAAGTTTGGAATTTAGCATTTGGTCGATTTAACTCCGCTTGTTTAGCTTCGGGTTCGCTTGTTTAGGAGCCCAAGCCCATTAAATCACATCCAATAATAATTAAAAACATTTAAAATATATGTCACAAATTAAACTAAAATAAATTAAAACTAATTAATTAAATTAAAACAAATTAAATGAAATCTAAATTAAATTAAATTAAAACCAATTATAACCAATTAAATCAAAACCAATTAATTGAAATTAAATTTTAACTAATAATGAAACCAATTAACTAAATCAAAACAAATTAAATAACTAAATTGAAATTTAATTAAACTAAATCTAATTATTAAACCTAATTAAATTAAATCAAATTCCCAAATTAAATTAATCATTTCCAAAATTTAAAAATCACCTACCAAATTAAATTAAATCAATCACCTAATTTAAATAATTCACCACCTAAATTACATATTTCTTACCTTAAATAATCAAATAAATAACACCTAATATTAATTGATTTATTTTCCTTTCAAAACCATGCACAAAACCATGCAAACCCCATTCCCTCTCTATATAAACTACACAAATCTAACCCTAGGATCCGGCCTCAACCCTAAAGCTTTCTCGCCTCCATCATCTTCTCGCCTCACTCAACCCACAACAGCCACTCAAATACACTGAATCCTCACGCCAAACAAAAAAACAAGAATGAAACCCTAAAAGATGTCTCGGCCACTCGCCCTTCTCCATTTGCTATCCTCTCTCACAAAACACAGATAAACCCTAGAGAATGATCTCGTCAGCCACTCAGTAATCAGAAACCCTCATTCAACTCACTCTCACGGTAACAAATCACACACACACCAACCCGTCATACGAGGCTACCACCTAACCTCCTTCACGGAATAAACACACACAATCACCACTCACAGCAGCACAGCACAACTCAACTACCACCTAACTAACACCAACTTCACCCAACCTCCACGCATAACTCACACACCACCTTCCCACTGCACCAACTAACCTCTCGCTCACTAACACAACTCGGCATAACCAAAAAACATAAACAAAATGAAACCCTAATCTCCACAGCTAATCAACCTCTCGGCCAGTCTCTCTACTGGTCTCCGACATTCACACTCGACAGCCACAAACCTAAACACCCTTTCAACCGTCTCACTCTTCTTTCTTCGAAACAATAAACAAAGCCAAGACCTAGACCACTCACTCAACAACAGCATGACATAATAAAGCAGCCATCCACCGATACTTTCAGACGCACACGGCCAAGCAGAAATAGCCAAAACACCCATCACATATGCATACAAGCCACGCGTCCTTACTCATCACGACATGCACTGAATGCAATCAACCACACATCCTTCACGCAGCCACTCTTTCTTCTCGACACACACTGCTCCTCATGAAACCCTAACGCTTAAACTAGCCCAAGTCACGTCCCTTCTCTTCTCACTGAACACGTAAAACCTCACCACCGACAGCCCTTACGTCCCTTGCTTCAACAAGCCCTTCACATCAACAAAATAGCCCTCCACAAAGAAAACCCTAGCAACCTGGTCTTTTCCCCTAGCACCACGGCTGGAACAAAGAGAATAAACTCTAACTCTCTCTAAATCCATGATGTCAATACACTACCTACCAATACCACCACCCTTCAACACCTAAACTATTCACCAAACCTTGCCCTAACAGCCCTTTTTTGCCCTCAACTTCACACACAAACCATCCCAATTCAGCCATCAGACCACCACCTCACAGCAAAACAAGCCCTTACAATGTCCTTCATCACGTAACTGCCGAGACCCTTCCTCCATTACATGCGCACTGCCGTGAAACCAGCCTCAAACCCTCACGCATTACTACCCTCCTGCCTCTCTCCACACACCAGCCCCTCCACACATCAATAGCACATTCAAAAGCCCCTTGACACCTTGCAAGCCAACTGCCACCCACCAAGCTTCACGGCCACTCGCCACTGCCACTTACGAACTGACTTCACACCCATTAACGTCCCTCATTCAGCACCCATATAAAAGTCACGTGAAAACCCTAGCAGCAATAAACAACCCACTCACGACCATAAGTAACAAGACAAAATGAACCGACCACAAGCAACCCATAACCGCCAAAACAGTCCCAAACAAAACAGCCCCTTAAAACCCTTAAAAACAGTGACCAAAAAAGATATACCAAAAACAGCAAGCGAAACAAGTAAAAAAACAGCAGCCCGAACAGTAAAACAACAGCGAGGAAAGACGTTGAGTTAGTGGACCAAAGATTTCGGATCATTCACCCTTCCAACGGCCGTGTAACGCCCTTTCGTGAGACGATAAAGAAGTTAGACCTGAGGGCACCCTTTTATTCATTATCTTTCATTTATTTTATTTAATTTGAATATTATCGCATGAGAGTCGTTTGAGGCATGATGTGATTGTTGGATGAGCGGAATATGTGTTCCTTTTGTGGTATATAGGATGGAAACTCGGACGTAATTCCGTAGCCGAATCCTAATGGACGTAGTGCGGTTTGTACACTCGGGATACAACGCCACATACCACTTAAGAGACACATATTTCGTCTCATCCAAACTTGTGTTTGAGCATGTTGTAGTTCGTAGGTTATTTATTTGTTTATTAAAGCATGATTTGGCTTAGTTTTTTATATTTATTTTCAAGCATGATTACATTATTTTAGGCATGATATTTTGTTTAGTTTATAATTATGTTTGAATTGCTATTTGTTTATTTTGGTTTTAATGGTTCAATGTGCTCATTGTGTGATATTGTGTGTTTGCCGTTTAAAGACTTACTTTCAAGCATGTAAACTTAGATTATGAGTTATTGTGATGAATGACAAACTAGACATAGGTTACCCTTGAGCATGTGCGTTGAATAGATTCAGTTAGTTTATTGCACAAATCACATCATTACAAGTGACATAAGTAAGGACCCATTCCGAACCCAACGGTTTGAGGTCTTCCCTTCGGAGGGGTGAGTGCGGCCTTAAATCTTTGTCCTGGTTCACACCGGGTGGCGACTCCATGTTATTTCGTACTCCCAACTAGGCCGTGAGTCTAGAACAGCGTCGTCAGTTTCTGTGTCCCACAGCGTGGCACTGTAGCAATCAGGTCTTAATTTTTTTTTTCTTTTTGCTCATGCTCACTGGAACCACTTTCCAAAGAGCTGATGCAATTAGGGTCTATTACCCTAAATTCTTCTGGTCTTCCCTAAACACTTAAAAACACCCAAAAATAATTTTTAATTTCAAAAACAACATAAACACATGTTATAGAATAAAATCTAAAAGTTTTTCAAGTTTTTAAATCAAATATTTTTCAAAAAACATAAATTATTCTAAATACGCGTTTGAGTAAATTTTGAATCCAATGCACAAACCATTTTAGAATCCCAATACGAAATGTCCCGTGAACAATTCTAGTCCACCTAAAGGTGGTCAAGTGAATCTAGAATGGTAGTCTTAGTTCCAAACTCTTATTAATTGTTTCATGTCTAACATGAATATTTTGACCTAATTACAAGCATGTTGTGTTTTATACTTCTAAAGTATCCTAACACAATTGATTAGCCTTATTCAACATTAAGCTATGTGATCATGCATCTAATACACAAATAACATAGCTTAGCTTTGGAGAAGATCAAACATTACCTAGTAAGCTTGATGCAAGATCCAATCTATTTCTTCTTGTTGAAATAATTGGAGAACCTCCAAGTGTGTACAAGCTGTGACTTCAAGATCCAATCTTGTTTCCAATGCTTCCAAGCTTCACTTCAAGATCCAATCTTGATTTCTCCTAGATGAAAATGTTGTAGAGACCTCACAAGCTTCTCTAAACCTTCTCTAACTTAGGCTAATCTCTCAAGAATTTGCTTATGCTTGTATTTGAACTTGTTATTAAAACATTCCTAAAGCTTGCTTTTATAGCACAACTTAGGCAATTTTTAATAAAAAAAAAGTTGTAATCAACTTTTAAGTGGGCTTAATCTAATTTGTCCAAATATGTATAATTAGGTTGACTAATCTCCATTGTCTCCCACTTTAATTTAATACAATTAAATCAAGCCAAAGATTAGGAAATGGATTAGTTAAATGTTTGCCACCTTGATTTAAATCCAATTAAATCAAGCCAAAACCACTATTATTACATACTTACAATTACCATATATATATCCTCAAATGGTAGAGATAATTATGATTTTACAATTAAGCCCTTGTGTAATTATTGAATTAATTCCAATTAGGTCAAAGTAAATAATCAATGTTATCCAATAACACTTGATTATCTTAGTTGATAATTATAATATCGAATATTATATTTTATCAAAAATAATCGGCTACCCAAGTGCTCAACGAGTACACTTCATATTGGGACTCTCTAAGTTCAGATACGTTCGTCATATAAGCCTAGCTAATATGTACGCAATTCGGCCACCTCCGAATTCACGAAGAACATGAACGACCTTTCCGAACTATACAAGTTGAGGTCATCACATATGTTTAACAATGCCTCTGTCATAGGCTATCTGAGTTGTGCTTAGGAAACATAGAATATACCGTCAAGTTTCCAAGACGCACATCTCATGTCGACATGTCCACGATTCTTCATAACTGATGCGATCCACCCTAGGTGATTGACTTTGGCAAAAGATTTAAGAATCGTGACTTTACTAACATGGATACCTAAACCTCTTATGGTACACATACGGGCCGACGGATCCTATCTCGCTTCGCACTTGATTATTGTGTGCATCGGTCCACACCCAACGAACATCTAAAGGCCAGACCATGAAAGGTTTCTGACATACATGGCATCTAAGTGTGGAGGATCTCACACAAAATCAATGATATCCTATAGTCAAAGGATTACTATGCTATGCTACTCGACTCGAGGAGATTCCTATTAATGATGGTGTGTACTTCCAATTTATTAGGAATCACCAATGAGTCATTCAATATTCACTCCAACGAATACCCGCATGTCTATACAAGTTTCCAAAACTCATGGTACATCGCGTTAAACCATTGGAACTCCAATTCCAATATACGACATGTCCTAGTCTTCTAGGTTATAGGAATTCGACCGTATTCCAAAACCAACCACTAGGAATATTTACTTTAAGAATAGTTTACACCTAGTGTCAAAACTATTTAAAGGTCGATATCATTCTTAGCATAACGATACATCAATTTAATACGCGTAATGACAATACCATTAATAGGGTATGAAATGAAAAATATAGTTATTTTATTAATAAATATAATAATGTACAATTCGAATTGGCACTCTAAGCACCAACTCCATCAACGTTCACCCGGACAATCCCATAAATGTCATACGTGGACTCTCATAAGGAGACTATCTAGTTTTTCATCGTTGCCATGGATCTGTTTCGGTGAATTCAGTGAAATATTGGTTGAAGATGAAAAGGTAGGGAGGAATCCGGGCAATGTAAAGTCAATGACAACATTTAATAGAACGATAAAAGATTATGAATTATGGGATATGGGTTATGTAAGATATCCATTCATGTGGTCTAATCAACATTTCGGAGAAGATTTGATAGAAGATAGGCTGGATAGATTTTTATGCAATAATAAATGGTGGGAGTCTTTTAAAAAAATCAGTAGCCACCAGCATTGATGCTTGGGCATCTGACCATAGCACGATTAAGTTGGAGATATCTGAGCTATGAGGAGGAATGAGGAGTATGTCTAGGGGAGTGCAAAGATTGTATTATGAGGATATGTGGAGCTCGTATTCAGAATGCAAAAGAGATCGTTAAGCATGAATGATACCAGGGTTTTAGAAAGGATAATAAGGAGCTGAGCAAGATTTTAAGGAACGGCGGAAGCACCTTTTGCCAATTTAAGGAGATGGAGTAAGGAGGAATTCAGAGGCTGGAAAAAAGAAGCTGCTCAAGTTGATGGACGAACTGTCTCAATGTAAAAAGAGAAAGGACATTTTATTAATGGGAGCAAAATCAAAGAAATTGAAGCACAGATCGATGGGTTTTTGGTTGATGAAGGATTCAGTGGAAGCAAATATCAAGGGTTGATTGGCTTAAGGCAGCCGACAAAAACATAAAAATTTTCCATGCAAAGGCATCATCAAGAAGAAGGAAAATAAAATTGAATGAGTGTATGATAAAATGGAAACTGGATCGAGCATGAAAAAGGGCTGGAAAGGCTCTTTTGCGGGTACTTTACTGATCTATTCACCTCCACTAGCCCAAGTCACGGGAAGATCGAAGATGTAATAAACGGGATGAAGAGGAAGATAACAAAGGACATGACTGATTTTCTGGATAAGCCTTTTAATGAAGAGGATGTCATAAATGCCTTAACTTAGATGTGCCCTTCAAAAGCCTCTGGGCCATATGGTTTACCAACAACTTTCTTCAAAAACATTGGGCAGAAGTTAAGCAAAGTGTGATCAATAGGTGTTTATATGTGCTGAATCAGAAGGTAATCTTAACACCCTGAACACATACACGGTTCTTATCCCTAAGACTGAAAAACCTAGTATAGTGGGTGATTTCAAGCTTATAATTTTATGCAATGTGATATATAGAATAGTAGCGAAAATAATAGCCAATAGATTGAAGACGTGATTACACCAGCTGATTGCCCCAACCAAAGTGTTTTTTATCCCACAATGCTATTACTGATAATGTGATTATAGGTTATCGGATGCCTTCATAAGATTAGAGTTGCGAATGGGAAGAGACGGGGATGGGTAGCCTTTAAGATGGATATTAGTAAAGCTTATAATAAAGTTGAGTGGGAGTTCCTGCAAGAAATAATGATCAAGCTGGGTTTTTTTCCAAACGATGGACTGATTTTGCAATGAACTGTATCTCTACCTCTTCTTTCTTGCGCGATGATAAATGGGCAAGCAAAGGGAATGTTCAGATCTCAGATGGGACTAATAAAAGGATGTCATTTATCAACCTACCAGTTTCTTCTTTGTGCTAAGGCTTCTCCAACCTTTGAAGCAGGCTGAAGAAAGAACATTGATTTACGAGCTGTATTTTAACAGACCTTCAGATTTCTCATCTCCTTTTTACGGACGACAGTCTAATTTTTACAAGAGCATAGGTGCAAAAATGTAAAATTTGAAGAGAATCCTGGAAGACTATGCCTATGCCTCGGGTCAGATTTTCAACTATGAAAAATCATCTATGTTTTTCAATGGTAATGTTCTGACACATCAAGTGGCTTTGATTAAGAAAATTTTAACTTTATGTGTTGCAAGACATGAAAAGTATTTGGGATTGCCCTTCATGATAGGCAGGAGAAAGCAAACTTATTTCAATGACATAAAGCTCAGAGTCATGAACAAGATTTCGGGGTGGCATAATAAGGTGTTCTCGGGTGGAGGCAAAGAAACCCTTTATCAAAGCGTTGGCTCAGGTTTTCCTTTCTTATGCTATGAGTTTTTTTCTGAATCCCACAATGATTGTATGATGATATTCAAAAAGAGGTGGCCAGATTTTGGTATCGATCATATACAACGAAAAGATGTATCCATTGGAAGAAATGGAAAAGATGTGTCAGCTAAAAGCAGAGGGAATGAGGTTCAGAGATATATCTAGCTTTAATCATGTACTGGTGAAAAATAAAGTTGGAGAATTATGCAAAAGCCTAGCTCGCTGGTGGCTAGAATCCTTAAAGCGCAGATACTTTAAGAATTCTGGATTACTCGAAGCTAAAATAGGCTCTAATCCTTCGTATGTTTGGAGAAGTATTTGTGGGAAGAGGGGTCATCCGCAAGTGTTAAGGTGGTGAGGGTAACAAACAAATTATTAAAATCTATAGTAGTAATTGGATCCCTAGGCCAAGTACCTTCAAACCAATATCCCCTCGCAGGCTACATGAAGATACATTAGTGGGTCATTAATTTCAGAAGACCAGCAATGGAAGATGGAGGTGCTACGGATTTGTTTTGTTCAAGAAGATGTGGATATATTTGCAGCATTTCTTCTTTCCCAAAAAGCCACAAGAAGATCATTTGTGCTGGCATTATGATAAGAAAGGTGAATACTCGGTTAAAAGCGGATACCAATCAGCCTTTAGGATGAAGTAAAGTGCAGTGGAACGTCATTTGGAAGTTGAATCTGCCGGAGAATGTAAAGATTTTCATGTGGAGAGCTACACATAACTTGCTCCACACTGCCGACAATCTGTGGAAAAATAAGGTAATCCAAAGTGCTTTCTGCTAGTAGTGCGAGAAGCAGCAGGAGGATGTTCTTCATGCTTTGTTCTTCTGTAAGTTCGCTAAACACGTCTGAAGGATTTCTGGCCTTGAAATGTTGTATGCGAGGTGAAGTCAGGGGATATATTGGGGATATTGCTCGAATGAGCTAGGAGAAACAGATATTGTGGCAAGAGTGGTGGCTACATGCTGGCAATCTGAGCTGCTAGGAATTCGAAAGTAATGCAAGGAAAGCATAAGATCACGTGGTAGTTTTCGCGGGAGCCGAAGCTACAATTGAGTTTTACCAACAGGTAATCATGACCTCTATGGAATAGCGGAGGAATAAAGAAAGGGATAGCGAAGAACAATGGAACCCACCTCTCGTGGGGTGGTTTAAACTCAACGTGGATGCCTCAGCGCATAAACAACACCAAATACTGGCTGGTCTAGGTGTGGTTATTAGAAACACGGATTGAAGAGTACTGATGGCAGGCGTGAGAAAAACCAAATTCTCACATATGTATAGCTATGCTCGAAGCAGAAATGATGTTGTTTGGCTGCAAATTGTAAAAAAAAAAAAAGCGATCTTGCCGTTAATTGTAGAGACAGACTCTTTGCAGGTGACAAATTTAGTCTCAGGAAAATACGTAAGTAGACTTCAGATAACATGGACAATTGATGAAATCTTGGATATTATGAGGACTACAAGCAGGTGTTGTCTATCATGTCCCTAGAAGGTGTAATAAAGTAGCTCACTCATTGGAAAACTCAGCTATCCATTTTGATGGTCATATAGTTTCGTTGGGAGATTATCCCATCGATATCCAATTATTGTTCGACAATTGATTGTTTCTAATGAAAGTAAAATACTCTCTTCTCAAAAAAAAAAAAAAAAAAAAAAAAAAAACCAAATTTCGAATAAACATACAACATCAAAAAATATATAGAACAGACTCATATATGGAAATAGGTTTTTCTTTTAATTACTTTTTAATAGTTAGCGTGTAATAATATTATACTTCATGCACTATAAAAACCATGAATTTATTTTGTAATCGATATTACTGACGGGAAAATTTTGTACGTAAATGATTACCGCTAAATATATCGACAGATTTTCTATCTATCAGTAAATTAACAAAAAATTTCATCTCTAAATGCTAGCCATGTTTTTGGTATTTTGTTATCAATTTTTGTCCCCATTTTGAGTACAATAAAAAAAAAAAATTAAAAATAAAGTTTAGCTGAGGAAATTGGTATTTTTATCCAAAAGGGGTGAATTTACTCATTTTTAGAGAAAAAATTTGAGTGACCAAATTAATATTTTGAATTGAAAACACATAAATTTGATAATTTCCCCAACAAACATTAGATCGCAAAAACGTTACATGAATTCCTAAAGTGTGTAGTTATTTGTATTATAAAATCAAATCAAAACGTTACATCAATTGTGAAGTCTAAGCAAGTCCTCTCAAAAAATAAAAAATAAAAAAAAAATAAAAATAAATTCCCTAACCAAGTGTCAGGGAATTTTTTCGCGTGGGAATTTCAATTCATATTTATGATCCGAATAATGATAAATATTTTGAATGACTATTTTTAATATAAAATTATTATTAAATTATGATTTTAATTAATTAAATAATTTTTTTAACACATTCTCTTAATTATTTAAATTAAAATCATTTATTCATTATATACTTATGAAATATATCTATCACCATTCTTAAGATTCACAAACAAATTTTTTTCCCGATGAAACTTTCAATTCTTGTTTCAATAAGAACTTTATCATGGTCGCTTGCACTCACACATTTGGACGACTAATATATCTCAAAGAGAAGCTGATAATGAGGGAGGAATTGGATTAAAAAAATAATAATAATAATTAGATCAAAGAATTACAAAGGCTAGAAGTCAAAATTTTTAAATTTAATATAAAGTGTTTACAGAAATTTATAAAATAGCATTCATTGGTTACAAATTATATACCAACTAATAGTTATTTGTAACACGGATATGACTCCGTAGTACTACTCGTGATTGACTTTACAAAAATTATCAGTGATCACAAATTAGGTACATCTAACGGTGAAAGTGAGCGTTTTGTATCTGATCGGACGGACCACAGACAATCATCAGTGCGGGATCCCCAAAATTTAAATCCATTAAATTCTGGAAATAAAAAGATTAGATGTGGGGCCCAAAAACACTCTAAGTGGAATGAAGCACGAGAAAATCTTTGGTACAACAGTGGTACCACGTCATCTATGCAACAAGTCAATCATCATTGACATTCCTGTTAAAAATCAAAAAACAATAACAAATATGAAGAAAATTAAATATGTTTATTTTTTTAATTAGTTGATGGTACCACGTCATCCATACCTGTTGCACCAAGATTTACTCCTGAAGAACGGGGTTTGTTGTTTGAGAAAAGTACGTGCTCAGTTTGTTCTCTCATCGTCAATAATTATGAACACCACCATGCTTTACCTAACACATCATCAAAATTAATAATAGGAAAATTTATTCTTTTTTCATTCTTAAGTTTAATAAGTAATAACCCACGAAATTTTTGAAATTATTTCATTTTTTAACTGAAATTATAAATATGTTTATTTTTTTATGGGATGAAAAATTGATAATTTTCCTAAATTAAATAGATAATTTATACATTTTTATTTAAATTTTAATTATGAGAGAAAAAGAGAATAAATTCAAAATTGATGCCAAATAATTTCTATGTATTTATAAGTATAAAATGATATTTTCTTAAATAATATTTTTATGCTAGGGAAGACTACCACTACCCACCTTTTAATTGTCTGATCATGGAGTCCGATAATTTCTACTTTTGAAGGAACCAGTATTTTTATACGGATATTATAATTTTTTATACATCACCTTCAGACAATTTCTCAAATTTTTAAATGAGTTTAATTTCATATTTAATATTTTCAGTTAATATATTAATTTATCCTCAAAATTTAATATTAATTTATCCTCAAATATTAAACATTATATTAATGTATATAAAAAAAATCATTTTATATATAATTTACACATAAAAAATTTAATTAATATATTAATTTCATTAGATGTACATTAAATTTTATTTAAAAATTCCGAATACTTTCATACATACAATCAATTTTTTGATTAAAAAACAATCATCTCACTTTTCTATAGAGTAATAAATAAAACAGTAAAGTAAGATCAACTACTAAACATTCTTCAATATTATTTAGTTACTAAATAAAGAATCATATCATTAAATTTGGTTTCAAAAGAAATATCAATTGAGATTTCAAATTAAATTTTACTTTTTTTCTTCAATATTGAAAATTGATTTATCTTACTTCAAATATTATTATATAATATTTTATCTTTCTCTATTTTATTACAGTGGCGGTGGTTAAAACTTATTAATAACTATTTATGTATTAAAATAATATAAATAAAATAAATGTCATTTAATTTGATTTAAATAATATAAATTTAATATTATTATTTAAATCAACCTCGCTAGTTGCTACCTACCACCAATCTCAGTGGTGAGTGGGTAACGCAGTCAGTGGCATGTCTATAATAAAGGCTGCTACTAAACCAGTGCAAAATATTAACAAAAAAGAAGTTGAAGGAAACATATGGATGCTTCAGCAGAAAATATGGATGGCCCTATAGCTGATGCTGGGAGAGACGAAAGCTTTGCATATGCGAATCAACTGGCTATGGCGACAGTGCTGCCCATGACCATGCAAGCTGTTATTGAGCTTGGAGTTTTCGAGATCATAGCAAAAGCTGGCCCTGGAGCCAAGCTATCTGCTTCTGAGCTAGCAGCTCAGTTGCCTAGCCAGAACGGTGATACTGCCATGATGCTGGATCGGATACTCAGGCTCCTGGCTAGCCACAGTGTTGTTGATTGCTCACTTGCTGCTGCTGGCAGCTCCCTGAGAGTTTACGGTTTGAATTCTGTCTCTAATTACTTTGTGCGTAACCAAGATGGGGTTTCATTAGCCCCCCCATTGATCTTGATTCAAGACAAGGTGTTTCTGGACAGCTGGTATGCCCACTGTCTTTCTCTTTTCATGTCTCCTTTTATCATTTGAAAGTATGGGTGTTCATAAGGTCGGGTCAACTCGCGACTCGACCTGACGTGACCCGATACGACCCCCGCGCGTTAATGAAAAAATTTGCAAAATAACATGGTTTGTAATATCTCCCTTGATTTCTCTTCACAATTTTCTTAAATCTTATAATATTTTAATCGAATTCTTACATTATAATCCCTAATAATAAAAAATAAAATATAAAAAATATATGTTATATTATATATGAAAAATTGAATTTTTTTTTTAAAGATTTGAGATCTTATTATTCATGTGACTCTTCCGGACCATTTCTGTCTCGATCAAGATCTGGTAGCTACTGTATATGATTCTGGTATGAAACAAACATTTATGATTAATAATGATAAATGTTAAAAATGGACATAAATTACTAAAGACAAAATTATTTAAGAGAGAAAATTATTTGCTTTAATTAATTTTGTCTTTACCTGTACGTGTCTTTATTCTATTTGTTTTAATCCTTATTCCTCTGGCCACTACTAGAGTTCGGGTATTCTATTCTATATCCATAGACAAATAATCTATTTATTTATTTTAATGTTTTTATATATGATCGTTGATCAACAATTATAGCCCTGTGAAGACGATATTTTGTTCTAACAAGAGGATTATGAATTTAGGATTTGGTCTTTTTTAGTTTTGATTGAAATCTTTACGGGAAAAATTCCTATTTTACCCTCAAAATATTACAACACCTTAGGTCTGCCAAGAATCCATATAACTCATTAATTAATATCGAGAGAGACTTATATAAATACCTCATATACACACCTAATAAATACAAGATTTATATTTGTTTATTTTGAAAATGACTAATTAAAATAGAAAGAGAAAATAACTCAAACTTTTGTTTATTTTTATTAATTTATAAAATTAAAATAAGAGACTATTATAATATAAAACATAATTTCTCATATTTATTATTAAATTATAAAATTAATATATATATATATATATATATACATATATATATTAAATATAAATAAATAAATTGTCTCATTTATATTATAAAATCGATGAGATCCGAAACATCTACAAGATCAATATCTAAAATAACATTATGTTTCTTTTATGATATAAAATTATAATTAAAGATATGTTTAACCCACACAAAGTACGGTCCATATGCTATTTAAGATAAAAGTAGTTGTGTGATTGTCGGATCCACCTCTATCCGTTCGGGTTGATAATGGTAAATCCATTAAAACCCATTTCAATGTACATTATATTTTGTATATATATATATATTTTTTTCCATTTTCGTAATTTTCGTTATAAAAAAATGATAAAAATACTAGCTATGATGCATGGTTTTGCAAATTGTTAACCTTAGACCAGGAAAAGTTAGAATGAATTGATTGAATGATTGGGGAAGTGTAGGTCCCAACTGAAAGGAGCTATTCTTGAAGGAGGGATTCCATTCAATCGAGTCCATGGAATGCACGCCTTCGAGTACCCTGGCTTGGACCCCAGGTTCAATCAACTTTTTAACACAGCAATGTATAACCAAACTACTCTTGTTATTAACAACATCCTTGAGGCTTACCACGGTTTCCAGAACATCAACCAACTGGTTGATGTTGGTGGCTGTCTCGGCGTTACCCTTAAAGCCATCACTTCCAAGTATCCTCATATTAAGGGCATCAATTTTGACCAGCCTCATGTTATTCAGCATGCCCAAGCCTATCCTGGTATATATATATATATATATATGATGACTTTTATGTTAATTATAATCTCATTGTTAATGAAGAAATATGTATTTGATAATTAAGAGGAATTAAATTGTATTACAGGTGTTGAGCATATAGGTGGTGATATGTTTCAAAGTGTTCCGAAAGGTGATGCCATTTTTATGAAGGTGAGCGAGAACACTAAAGTATCTGAAGTGCTAGTTAAGTAGCACTCTCAAACTGACTTTTAGGGTTCTCAATTATTTGTTACCGAATAACTCATTTTGGATATTTGATAACCAATTATGTGGTAATGTTATTTTTATAGTGGATTTTGCACGATTGGAACGATGAAGATTGCTTAAAGTTGCTGAAGAATTGCTACAAAAGTATACCAGAGGATGGAAAGGTAATTGTTGTGGAGTTAATGCTACCAGAAGTTCCTAATACAAGTGCTGAATCAAAATCAAATTCCCAAATTGATGTGCTTATGATGACTCAAAATCCGGGAGGCAAGGAGCGAACAAAGCATGAGTTCATGGCCTTGGCTACTGGTGCTGGATTTAGTGGCATCAGATTTGCATGTGTTGTTTGTAATTTCTGGGTTATGGAGTTTTTCAAGTAAGATGATGAGTCCATGCCTATGGATTCTAGAAATTATACCTGATTTACTTGGAAGCAAATCATGTTTAGTTGCTTGTATCCTTTCCAAATGTGCATTTTTCTTTTTTCAGAAATAAAATAACTTTGTTGGGCTTGTTTGATTTAGCAAATCTGAAGTATTGTGTGTGTGTATTCAATCGAAAATGAGCATTGAAGTTAAAATTCATTAAAGTTGAAATGTAATCGCTTGAAATTTTTATCATTTAATTTGAAATTGATATATGAATTATTTTTCATAAGATTCAAATTCAATAACTCGGCTTGAACTTCAATGCCATCATTGTTTCACCTGCTACACTTGTACAAATACCGGGATGCTATGAATGTGTCCATGTAATAAAAGTGGAAAACAAACAATCAAATCAGTAATATTATAGAGGTACATGTGACGTGATATCATCAATAAATTAATAAATGATATGTATGATTTAATATTTTATCTTTTTATATTTTAGCACTCGTGACAATGAATTATTGGATTATTGCACGGATGATGTAATACCTCCGTTGTATTGTAGATTTTCTCCAACCAAATTGTCTTCTTTTTTTTTTCACTTTTCGTTTCTTAACAAGAGAGAAGCTTTTGGAAGGATTTGGACGTCCGGATCTGAAGATATATATAACTTTCACTATTCAATAAAATATACATAAAATCTTCACTATTCAATACAATTCAAATCAATGGACCCTCTTTTTAATTTTATTAATAATAATATTAGATATTAGCGGATCCCATAATATTTTATTAATACATTTTTATTTCATTTCCTTTATTTGATCTCTCCTCATTAATGTGTTCCATCTTATTTATTTCTTCTTTTAAGTTTTTGCCTTCATAATAAGTAAAGCAAGCCAACTCTTCACTTTGCCTTGTTGTGACTTTTTTATAGATTAATATATTTTTTTTATTAAATGTCAGAACAACTACAAGCTCCATCAACCAATACTTCTACCAACTCTCCATCTGTAAGGAGGGTCCTCAAATAACTTCTTTACCCCCTCCACAAAATCTATTATATATATATCTATTTTTTTGAATTATTTTATTATTTTATTTTATTAATAAAAAAATTATTTTTATAAATTAAATTTTTTTATTTTTGTTAAATTTACATTTTTTCCTTTTATATATCTATTTTCTTTTATTTGTTTAATAAATATTATAAATTTTTTATTTATTATTTTTATTTTGTGTTCATTTATTTATTTAATTTTTTTGATTCTTTATTAATTTATTTAATACTACTTCTGTATAATAGAAAATGTTCTCTTGCATCTTAGCAAAATATATTTTCAGAGAAGAGTATATGTCATAATAGATAAAAAAAAAAAAAAACATACAAAAATATTAAAAAAAAAACACAAATTCTAATTTATGTTGGCTCCAAAGTCTCATCCAGATGCACTTGGTGATATACCCAATATTTTGTACCACAACTGATTATGTATCCTATAACGAGTGACACGTCCTTTAGCTTCATATCCACCACCACGTTAGGATGGGTGGTATAAGATAATAAAGGTGTAAAAAAAACTTGCACAAATTATCTATCAACATGGGTAATAACTATTTCTTGACGTTCTTGGTCTGAAACTGGAGGGAACATTAATGACAAATGAGTATAATAACTCTAAACATTCTCCCCAAAGCAAATTTCTCTACTTTCAAAATAAATAACGAATATGTATAAAAATATATAAGATTATTAAATAAATAAAAGAAAATAAATATATAAATAATATTAAATAAGTAAAGAGATAATAAATAAATTAAATATAAAAAATTATTTAAGATCAAAAATACAAGAATTCAAAAAAAAAGTAAAATTAAATAATTAATTAAAAAATAAGGAA
>SKCR01035285.1:0-118929 GCA_019454045.1 Zanthoxylum bungeanum | reverse complement strand
TAAGACCTATTATATAAGGTGGTCTTATGTATTAATAAAATTTAGATTTCAAACTTTAAACAAGCAAACTTACATGAGTACATAGTGTGAGAGATTGAATTTCTTTTATTCATTGAATTGAACACCTAACTTATCAAAGGGGTTGCATCATTTATGGTGTCTTCCTACAAGCAAGGTTTATTTCAATGACTCAGAGAGGGTTTTCAAGGGTAGGTTCCTCGAGGGTTTAATCCGACATTGGAAGGGGTTTTGTTCTTATAAAATTATGATTCGCGGTTCTTGGAGTTCGCTCAATTACGTGGGATTTTCTAGGAATCAATTATACGGTGGTTTCTATCACCGTGTTACCCGACGTGCCACCTCACATTCTATAAAAAACATGGCTAATATTAAAACACATTTTATATCATTCTCATATACACAACATAGTGATATGAATAAATAAATTTAAATCATAATTAAATATTTAATTGCGCGAACCCCAAGAATCGTGAATGCGGAGGTGTCCAAAAATGGTGACCATAATGCGACGAACGGAGCAGTTTTCTCCAGTTTTGGCATGAATTGTGGGTGGCGTAACTTCTCCTACAAGGCTCCGAAGTTCTCACCTCCGACACCATTGAAAAAGCGACGTCGAGGGCTACATGACGGTTCGGAGCATGGCCATCGTGCCGTAGCGGCGCCTTTATTAGTGTGAGGAGAGAGGGAAGAAAAAATCGGGGCATGCCTAAATTATAGACAAAAAAGGGTGCCACATGTCACCCATTGATTGGGCCACGTGGTGCCACATGTCACTTGTAGAATGGGCAATGTGGCGACTTGTGTAGCCCCTCATTGGGACCCCTCATCAGTGACATGTGTTGGTCTCATTGGCGACACGTTTCGTTCCTGCATCTGTGACACGTGTCAGTCCCTCAATGGTGACATGTGTCGGCCCCTTGGAAAAGATCATTGAGCAATTCTCCACTTAGTCTAAAAAAATTTACAATTAACCTTGAAATTTTAAAATCCTTACAATTTAGTCCAAAATTTTGAAAAGTTAAGGCTGGCAAAAAGATTAAATTTGACCAAGTATTTTTATGTAAAGACCATAATACCAATTAAAATTTTACGGCCATTACAATAATTATTGGATAAGAATTTATATGTAACTAAATCTTAATTGTATAACTATAATATATAAAGATCAGCACATCCTAACTCAACACTGGATTTAATAAGGCTAATTAGAATGAGTACAAAAAGCTATAGCAAAATAATGTCATTTCTCTAATGAATATAAATTTTGACTGCCAAAAAGTAGTTTGGTAAAACTTGTATAAAGACAATAAAGAGATGATCGATCTAAAAAATAGTTAGGTTGGTTTAGAGCAGAAAAAGGAAAGGCATGCAATAAATTGCTGAGCCTTAACATTAAATCCTAGCAAGGAAAAAAAATTGATGTTTAACAGTTTTTCTCGCTTTTGAATTCAATGACCTACCATTTGTTTGTTTCATAAATTTTGGACCATTTTGCTCGAGAGTGGCAGTAAATGGTGACTAGCCATGAGCTATCATGCAAATATCAACAAATAAAGAAGTAACATGTATGATCGGGCTTTGGCTTTTGCATTCAAGAACAGCAATGACAGTTAAACGTAAAACATCTAAAGGGTTAGCTGTTTTAATCATATAATAGTAACCATATTTAATGCAATTTTGTTCTTTGTTCAAACATGGGGTCCTAAGGTGTTGGTTGGATCTACGTTATTATCATTCTTGACTCTCTTTACTTGACAACTGTACCCAAAATATGATGATTTGAATCACTTCCTTTTAAATATACCTTCCTTATATTATATATTTGCGATATTTTTTTTGACAATCTTTGTACTTCAATATCTTTGTTCCGCTGTACAAGTAAGTAGAAATGTTTTTACTTGTACAAATTCATGCAGTTTGTATGTATATAATGAATACTCATGAAGAGTAGTTTGTGTTTGCTGTTTCGAATCGTTTTCAGGAAGTTAAGAAATGGGTAGCAAAGAAATCAAGTCTCCTGAAAGTTTACAAGAAACACAGGGAAAGAAGCTGAGTGTTTTTTTCATTGAGTCTGATAGTAGAAGAATGGCTCTTGGCCGTGGCTATACTGGAGGAACTACCCCTGTTAATGTCCATGGAAAACCTATTGCTGATCTTTCAAAGACTGGAGGCTGGATTGCTGCTCTCTTCATTTTCGGTAAAATTTAATCCATGCATTAATTGTTTGCATGCACTTGCACAAGCGATCATATATGTATTGTGTATTGAATTTGATTGTTTGATTAATTACGCAGGGAATGAAATGGCAGAGAGAATGGCTTATTTTGGTCTTTCTGTGAATATGGTGACCTTTATGTTCTATGTTATGCATCAATCCTTTGCTGATGCATCCAATGCTGTTAACAACTTTCTTGGAATATCACAAGCATCTTCTGTGCTTGGTGGTTTTCTGGCTGATGCTTATCTTGGTCGATATTGGACAATTGCCATTTTCACAACAATCTATCTTGCAGTATGAATCATATTTTGATTGATTTATTTTCTTTGATTTATAACTGATAATGAATGATGATGATCACATAGTACTCTCTATTGCCCCTTAATTTCTTGGAGGGCCTGACAGGAATAACCTTATGTGCAACAATGAATATTTTCACACCAAATCAAGATCAATGTGATCAGCTATCTCTGCTTCTTGGAAACTGCCAACCAGCAAAATCATGGCAGATGATTTGCCTCTATACAGTTCTTTATATAACTGGATTTGGAGCTGCAGGGATAAGGCCATGTGTCTCTTCTTTTGGGGCTGATCAGTTTGATGAAAGGAGTAAAGATTACAAGACTCACTTGGATAGATTTTTCAACTTTTTCTATCTTTCTGTCACTGTTGGGGCAATTGTGGCCTTCACTTTGGTGGTCTACATTCAAATGGAACATGGATGGGGATCTGCTTTTGGTGCATTGGCCATAGCTATGGGGGTATCAAACATGTTGTTTTTCATTGGTACTCCTTTATACAGGCATAGGTTGCCAGGAGGCAGCCCCTTGACAAGAGTTGCACAAGTTCTATTTGCCGCCTTTCGGAAGAGAAATGCTGCTTTCTCTGGCAGTGAGTATATAGGCCTATATGAGGTTCCCGGTAAACATTCTGCTATAAAGGGTAGTGGAAAGTTAGCTCACACTGATGATTTCAGGTACCGCTAGCTCTCGTTCTATTATTCGATTTAAACTAGCTAGTTCAGTCACAAAATAACATTAGAGCATTTTGGTTCTGAGTCTGCAGATGTTTGGACAAGGCAGCATTACAATTGAAGGAAGATGGTATTGATCCAAGTCCCTGGAAACTTTGCACTATAACTCAAGTTGAGGAAGTTAAAATACTAATCAGGCTAATTCCAATAACAGCTTACACAATCATGCTCAGTGTAATCATAACAGAGTTCCTTACTCTTTCAGTGCAACAGGCATATACTTTGAACACCCACATGGGTAATCTGAAACTTCCTGTAACATGCATGCCTGTATTTCCAGGCCTCAGCATATTTGTTATACTGTCTCTTTATTACTCCGTATTTGTTCCTCTATGTCGGCGCATTACTGGCCATCCTCGTGGTGCTTCTCAGCTTCAGAGAGTAGGCATTGGCTTGGCAGTTTCAATCTTATCAGTAACATGGGCAGCTATTTTTGAGAGATACCGAAGAAATTATGCCATAAAACATGGGTATCAATTCAGTTTTTTAACAGCAATGCCAGACCTAAGTGCTTACTGGTTGTTGATTCAATATTGCCTAATTGGCATAGCTGAAGTATTTTGCATGGTAGGCTTACTTGAATTTCTCTACGAGGAAGCTCCGGATGCAATGAAGAGTATCGGGTCAGCTTATTCAGCTTTAGCAGGCGGTTTAGGTTGCTTTGCAGCTTCTATATTGAACAGCATCATCAAATCTGTTACAGGAAGTCCAGGGAAAGGGAAACCAAATTGGTTAGCTCAGAATATAAATATTGGTAGATTTGATTATTTATACTGGCTGCTTGCAGTTTTGAGTGTGATCAATTTCATTGCTTTCTTGTATTCTGCACATAGATACAAGTATAGGTCAGAGCATAAGCATGAGAATGACTATGGGGTGATGGAGAACAAGCTCTTCACCCCATCAATGGAATTGGAACCTAAATAGCTAGGCTAATGCCTTCTCTCATTTTTAATCATTTTGCAGTTATATTTATTTAAATCTAGTTTGAGCCATGTAAGCAAAAGCAAGATGTGAAACTTAAGTACTCATATTTGTATTTGAGCTCCTATATTTTTTAGTTTGATCAAGGGCCAAGTTTATGTTCTCTTATCAATACAACTAGCTAACCTCATTCATGTGATGGGACATGGGCATGACTATCTAAACTCTCAACTACCATTGCCCCATGCTCTGAGCATGCTTTAAAGCACACTTAGTGCTCCTCTCCAGTCAACTTCCAGAAATTTTTGTTATTATTATTATTATTATTATTTCAATCTATGCATTTAGTATCATAAGGGTCGGGGTGCCGATAAAAGATAAAAGACTTTTTATAAATTAAAAAATAAAACAATAAAAAATAATATCCTCAATGTTACACTTGTAATTTCAAATTGTAACCTTTCAATTGAGTTGGTTTTTAATTGTAACAATTGAGTTGATTTTTAAGTTGTAAAAACATTATTTACTTCAACCGATCTTGACATATGACATTTTTGTGGGCACTAAAGTCGTTGCTAAATAAATAAGATAAGATAATGCAACTGCAAGGAGACTAAATAATTAATACGACGGGATCTTGCAACTGTTCTTAATAAATATTAGCTGATATTAACATGATCCAGAATACTTTTTTTTTTTTTTTTTTTTAATTTTTTTTTAATTTTTTTTTTTTTTGAAATTGTTCGAAATCCCTCTGCCAAACCACTCCTTCCGAGTTTAAGTGGAGCATATAAAATCCTCAATTGTCTCAGGCTCTTACAAGAAACGCACTCTCTGATTTGAATCCATAATCTCAAGATGAAATCCTGAACCCTACACCATCAAGCCACGTCCTTGGAGACATGATCCACAAATCAGTCCTGTTTCAAAGTGCTAAAAGTACATAAATATGAATAACCCACTCATCATACTGGTACAAAGGAGATCTGAACCTAAATCTTTTGTACAAATCAAAGTTTAGCCGTTAAACCAACTAATATCATATACAAACGTATAACCTCATCATTCACTCGTTCATTTAAAACTAAATTCACATGAATAACATGTGTCATTACCTCTCATAACCCTTTTAAAATGGTCACTGGCAACATCTATTAGGCATTGAACCAAAATCTGATGAATCTTCTTACCATTAGTTGATATAAGTTGATGCCGATGGTAAGTTTGTGTACTGAATTTATGTAGGATAATAGCATGATTTTCTATTTTAAAGCATGATTTTGAATTAGACTCACTTAATGAAAGTAAGAAATCATGAGTGATACGGATTCTCATTCGTGAGAATTTTAAAATCATATATTTATATGTTCCAAATAATGTTTGGGTGAATGAGAAATTTTCTCTCAAAGGGCATCCATTGAGATGGAAAAATAAGGAAAATTGGTCAATCCCACATTGCAAATAAAATAAAGGCTAAATGAGTTTATATATGATCACTCGTTTATATATGCTCACTCAAGTATAGTTCATAAGAAGCTCTATGTATTCGAAATTGAAAAAACTAAACCGAATTAGAAAAATTCAAACTGAAGTGATAAATTTTTTATTTCCAAAAATAATTGTTGGATATTTTAATTGAAAAACCAAACCGAATTCGAATAATTTTTTAACCGAATAACCAAACCGAACTGAATTAGTTGAATAATATAATTTATTGAATTTTTTAAAAACTAATCATATTATGTTATTATTTTATAATTAAATTTGTTACATTATTTAATTTATTTAGTGTTTAGCGATGATTAATTCCATGAAATATTTATAATTTTTTTACTTTGGTTATTATTATTTTTATTCTTTTTTTATATTTTAAATAATTTATATGCTGATTATATCTATAAAAACCTTTTATTGGTGTAGTTGTGATTATTAGAAGAGTTACAGTATAAAAAAATTTAATAAAATGTTAAATTCAGTGAATGTTATTAATTTTTTTAATTTATTATTATTAACATGAAAAAATTTAAAAAACCGAATTGTACCAAACCGAACCGATAATTAAAAATAATTACAACGTCTTTTTAATAAAAATCGTATAGACCAAATCATTATAATTATATATATATATATATATTTATACTAGAGTGCAGCTTTGGGTTTTTAGTGAAATAATCAGGAGTTAATAATTCAGAATATTTAATTAAGAGCTTAATTAATATTTCGAGATTATTGGAGCTCAGAACCGCAGGTCCATTTGGTCCCCGTGCTAGCTCGATATACTATAGCAGATTAAATATAATTGGATAGTCTAATTATATACTCACAAATGAAAATATTATTAATATGATTAATAATACTATTTTGTCACACTTGAAACTATATATTAATATTTAATATATGGTTTTAATAATTATATGATAATTACTGAATGCATAATATTAAATTATATATTATATAATTTAATAATTATATAATTTAATAAGGCCAAATTTGGAATTTCTAAATTTTGGGTTTTGGAAACCCTTGGTGAGTTATGCTAGGTTGCAAAACTCTTGCATTAAATTTGGAAACCCTTGGTGAGTTATGCTAGGTTGCATAACTCTTGAATTTAATTTTGGTGGTTACACTTTTTGAAAGGTAATTACATTTTTAATTTTGTAACATATCTTTCATTAAGGTAATTGAATTTGATGTTGCAAAAATAATTAAAATTATATGCCTTGGCCGAATTTTACAATGGTGGAAGGGGAAATGGTTTGTTTGTTTTGAAAAAGAAAAAAACCCTAAGTATAAGAGGAAATTAAAGTTTTCTTTTTTCCTTACTTTCATTTGCAACCCTAGCCACCTTTCTTCTTCTTCATTATTCTCTCTAGTGTTAAGAAAAACCAAATACAAGAATAAGAAGAAAAAGAAAATAAATACATGTGTGACATTAATCTCTAAAGGGTTTAGGGATTAATTTTGTGAGTTTAGCCCACACTAGTTTCTGTTGGTAATAAGACATAGCTCGGAAGACTTTGTAGTGTCGAACAAAAACTCATCTTCTAATCTTCTAAACATACCTCACGGTAGTGAGCAAAAATTTACTCATTGCCGCACACAAAAGTTGTGTAACAGGACTCAGTTCGAATTCCTTTTGATCTAGAATTTTTATGGAACTTTAAGGGATGTTTTGGGGCTGTGTTAACTATTTTTGGGTGAAAAATCAGACCTGAAATATAGCAGAAATTGAATCATTAAAGGGATGAATTGGGCAGTTAATTGGGTGCGTTTCGAGTCCAAAACAGTCCAGTTTTTGTGTTGCTGTTCCGGGGGTGAAATTTTGTTCAAAACCGAAGTAAAATTCAGTTTTGGTGTTGGTAACATTCGGCCTTTTGGTGAGAAGGGCATAAAATTTTTTCAAATTCGATCCAGGTGGCTTACGTGCTTTCACTGCGCTAGGAAAATGTTTCCTACAGATTAATCATTTATCTAAGTCTTTCAGACATAACTGAGACAATATATTTTTCTCCATTTTATTTTCCGATGAGATTTTCGTATGCCAAAGTTTTTGGGATGATTCCTAAAACTTGACTGTCTTCTTCTTGTACAGCCTTTGAAAAACATCCCATCAATCAAAGATTACCACCGCCATATACTAAGTGCATGTTTCTTTCCGCCATGACTCTGTCCAATTCTTTTGCGGCCTCAAAAAATTATGGTTTACTTCCAAAGCTAGATCCATAAAATACACAAATATTAGTGACTCGTCGTCTTGAAATTTTCTCCATTTTTACGCTCTCTTTTTTGGATGTGTCGAAGAGAGAGATAACGAGCCGTATTTATGGATCCTGAAAAAGGGTGAGTAAAAAATGCACTAGTATTCCAAAATGATAATTGTTAGATGAACAATAAAATAGATCATGAAAGTCAAAAAGTTTAGATATTGTCGGCAAAATTAAAGTAAAGAAAATTAAAATAGTAAATTAAATTGAAACAATAATTTAAAGTAAAGGAAATCAAAACAATAAATTATAACAATATGTACCGGTAGTTGTGATTGTGGCTCACATCTTCCTCTGGTTTTATGTCAAGTAACAGCTTGAACGCCCTCTATGGGTCGAGGATATGCTTCCCATCCAATTTTCTTACAAATTGGCAAACATGGTCTTTTAAAGTCATATTCCCGAGACTGTATTGTTGTCTTTCATTTTAGAAGTGTGTATACAAATTTCGAATCACTCGATGAACATGTCCACTAGGATGCATCTCAATAATCAATGATTTATCATCTAAAGACTCCTTACTCAAGCCATCTCTAATGAATTGAATTTGATCTTCGCGATTCTCAAACACCATTTCTAAATAACGACAACGAGTGTTGCACGTCCAACATACACATTTATAACAAACACCTAATTGTTTACCTCATCGTTTCTTTGTATAGGTGTTTTTCCTAAGCAAGACATGTAAGAAATGAAGGAGTCAGATAATGTAACATCCCCCCTCAGAGATGCTACCGGCAAGGAATAGGCTGACCTATCCCTCTGAGCCTCTAACTTTCTGACTATGATCATCACTACTAATCTCATCTCAAATGTAAACCCATGCACAAGGGCCATTTCCTAACTCAACAACATAAAATGCATTTTATTACTCGTAAATGTGTTCTCAAATACACTTCTCTTTATAACTCTATAAGGGAAACTTTTAACACATTACTATGATTTATACAATACTAATGTACGCATGCAACTTTACTTTTACACTGATTGTGCTGAACCTCTGTACTCAACCTGGTGGACTCAAACACCCTAGTGACTACCAATAATATCCATAACCTCTAGCTCGTCCTCTGGGTAAACCTCTAAAATTAAAAAAAATGGGAGTGGGAGGGGATTATATCGTTTGAACGACCTAGTAAGTGGACAATTTAAAACGGAAACTTTAATGCTTGATGAAAATTCATTGTTCCAAAATCGAAAATATCTCAAGAAAACTAATCAATCTGAAAACTCTTTTCTTAACTGGAAACAAATTTTTTTCTGTAAAATGTTTGTGGAAACTCTTTTCTCTCTGTAAAACTTTGAGATTTCTCATAAATCTATTTCTTTTGAAGCTCTTTCATAAAACTATCTTTTCTGAAAATCCTTTATCTGTGATATCAGAGAATTTGTAGAAAACCTTATGCATGGGGGCATTAAGAATCATAGTCCCCTCATACGCCTAAAATTGTGTCTTGGGGCGTTACGTATCGCCGTCCCCCAAGCCAATGAAGTAGGGCCAGAAGTGCTAATTCATGCCATCATCCTGAACCTGAAACTAGGATCTAGGGGCGTTACGTATTACCGTCCCCCTAGTTCTAAACTATGTGTGCACACGTTATTGGATCCGTCAATTCCAAGTTACATCTGAAGTAAGTTTTTCCTCCATACCTCCAAAAAATCACAAAAATCATCCTTTTAAACTCAAAACCCCTCAAAACATTCTCATTCATTAAATAACTGCAAATCAACTTGGCTAACGCCCTGATGCGGTTAAAAGTAAGTCTCAAATCAATAACAAATAAGTAAATATCAACTTGGAAAGAAAATATCCAACACAGATTTGGAATCTGGCTGGCACTATTTCACTTCTTTGAAGAACTTGGGGTTCCTGCCGATAATTTATAATCGATAAACTTAATTAGTACATAAGTTGTGAATTATGCTTGTTACATGACATAATTTGTGTATATGTTCCGATACGAAACCCTTAGGGTGGCCTCCAATATCCTAGAATGAAATTGAAATGGGCTAAAACTGATCCTAAAAAAGGGTTACGCGTCACGACGCCAGATGTTGTGCGTCGGGACTCCCACTTATTCAAAGCTGAGGCAGAGAGCATCTTCTTATTACATGTCGTGACGCTAGATGTTACGCGTCGTGAATTTCACATGATCGAACCCGAGGCAGAAAACATCTATTTGTCACGCATCACGACACTAGCCCACTGGCGTCATATCGCTCGCTCGATTTCAGGGCCAAGCACCAACTCTTCATTGACAATGTCCAAACAATCACCACACCATCATACTAACACAATCACATATGCACTTATCTATCTTCAATATGTCTATAACATCATCCATCATTATCAAAACTAAAAAATAATAAAATATTAACTCCCCACACTATAAGAAAAATTTTGCTAAGGGCCTATCTTGCCACTTTTGAACTTTCCAACATAACAAAACTAAATTCATGTCTTAACTTTAATCCAACACTAGAACCAAAATCACTCAACAACAATGGAAACAAAATAACTCCTTTTTTTAACTAAATGAAGTTCAGTCAGCACCTTAAGGGAAATATATTTGGGCATTCAACCCAACTATACATAATCCATGTGTATAAGATCATAAAATGCATGAATATGCTTATTAATCACTGCATTTAAACTAAAATGCAAAAAAGAGAAACTAGGATTCATGAATGACGATTTGGGGCTTTTATATTTCAAGCTCAAAACTGAAATTAGAAGAGGGAAAGAGGATAAAGAGCTTACTTTGTGTGAGATGTGCTTGGAATCATCACTTGTTACTTGAAAATAGCATGGGGGGAGAGAAAAATGAGAGAGCCCTTTAATTGCTTGCTCACATTTTTGGAGAGGTGAAATGGATGGGTGAATAGTCTCCTATTTTTAGGCAAATGACTGATTTTTGTAATATATTGAGTGGCTAAAATTGTGCCACACCACTCAATTCTAGACCTTACTCGAAATTCACAATAGTAACCACGAAAATCTTACATTTATACCTACTTCTGATTCTAATTTGGAAAACTGTCCAACGTTGAAGTTTTATGACTCAGGCTTAGCTTTTCGAAGATATAAAATTCATAAAAATTGAATATCGTATGAAAACGTTATGGCCTAAATACTAAGGACTGTCCAGAATTGAACCTAAAATAAATTTCATATCGGAAATTGCAAAGAATTTATTGGATGTTCAAAAAGTAATTCACGAGCACATACACGCTTGAACATTATTTATATAATGTATTATGTCACCTATAACATAGTAGTCTTCAGAATTACCGGGGTGTTATATTTTTCTCACCCCTTAAATATGATTCGTCATTGAATCCCATTTTAGGATTGAAATTCTGAAATTTTTCTAGGCTTGAGATTCTTGATACTGAATATATCACCACAAGACACCGGTTTCACATGCTATTTCCTAGGCCACCAACTTTCAACTAAATGCATTCTCATAACCAACCTTGCTTCATCAACTATATCATATTACTTTCTGACGCCTTCCATACACTGTCGTTATACCATAGGACAACGTGATCACCATGCTGGACCTTATATAACATGACTTAGAAGTCATAACAAATGATGTATTCTAATTGGTCTGCATGAATCCTTACTTTGTTGTAAACTATTATGCATTAACTGGATTCAATTAAATTTAATAACTAAGATCTCTGCCAAGCTGACCGTTTACCACTTGGCTAGTAAACATACGTACTATTCGTCTTACCTTAACATCTGATTTTTATCTATAGTACATCTTGCCATGCTAGCACATACTGAACCAAAGTCTGTGGGCTTTAGTGAATAATCCATTGAATTCTTGACTGTGAGGTAATTTCTCATTCTTATTCCATGAAATTTCTACTGAGTACTCTACAATACCGTCATGGATCAAAGAAACCCCATTTCTAGACCTCTAACTCGACTATCTGCTTGAGCTATCAGTTTTAAATTTGATACTATATTTGTGGCATGTTGTCCCACACATCTTAGTTTCACTCTTGTTTAAAACCTCTTATATCTTTTACCATGGCAATATTAATTCTTAAATATCACTTGGGACTTCTGTTAAACCTCACATTTAACGCATTACCATTGTACTTTGTACTACAGTCAATGACCTTTGTTTCCCATGACTTTGAGTATACCTCTGGTTTTTCACATTCTTTTTCTAATATAGTTTTTTTAATGACCTTATTAAATATATATTTGGGTTCTTCTTAGCTCGTACTTCTGAGTCCCTAGAAATACTAGTGTTCTTTATGGTTAGCTTTTTCATATCTTGCTTCTATTCTGGGTGTAAATGTATAAAAGAATAATCTTACTAGATATTTCCTTAGCGCCACATACTCGATCTGATTCTAGGATTTCTTCTTATAACTTAACTATTTAACTCTTTATTTTCTCCTCGTTAAGCTTCAATTGCTTATTGGCTCTGTCCTTCAAGTTATTCTATCTCTGCCTATCTGTAGGGCTTAGGACCTCATATTTCATGGTCAAATTATTCATGTACTTATGGCTTACTTTTGTTGTTTACTGATGCCTTTTAAATTCGGGATATTAATTCTAGCGGTCATTCTCAATTGGCTAAAGACTCAGGAATAAGGTACCTATATTTGGCTTAACTGTATGTATATTTGTGCTTAAAATGTATTCCTTACTATTAACGTCGACGCTGGCGATTCAGTTCTGGTTAATGGTTATACCCCTTTCGTACTTTTAAATTCATTGCTAGTATAAATCTTCTTAACCATCTTTTATACTAACTTATTTTCCTTGCCTAGTTGCACTCTTGAATATCCCACTTTCAGTTATCCCCACTGTCTTATTCTGTTAGGTGTTTACCTGGTCTCAACAATATCTGTATACTTAGTTTCGTTGGCCCTTTTTACGTTATACCCCAATAAATCTATTTCAAGTCATCCTAAATCTTATTTATAATGGTGCGATGTGAAGGAAAACATATGGGCTATACTCGGTATCAATCTTCCAATCTATATTTAATAGAACTTCAGTCTTATATTAGCGCCTAAGGGGCTCGCTACTGTGCATTCCACAATATATTCTATTGATACTGTTCTTCTACAATTTTTTAAATGAAAAAGTCTATTGTTATACGTCCTTAGTCATGTCTAACGCGGTTACTCATGTATTCGTGTCATTGCTTGACTAATGCTCCATATTTTCGTCATTTTATCTTAACAATTCCTTATTTAAATCTTTACTTATAGTTCTTTTCCTTATATTATCTTTTAATATCTCTTACCCTACCTTATAGGATACTATACTACCCCACATATTCACTTGTTTATGAGAAGATCGTCGAGACGAACATCGAGGTTCATCATTACTGTTGTTGTTTAACGAGGGTTGGGAGGGTGAGGGTTGGTCCTGAAGTCTTTTTCGGTTGTGGTGGTCACACTAGCTATGCGTGCTGCAGCTGCACATATTGCTCATTTATAATCTTAGGATTTCCTTATTTACATATCTGATATTGGGCTCCTATACTAAGGTGTTATTGCTAGGAACTATTAGAATTACCTCATTTGACTTTACTCCTGATTTATTTCTGACTATAGGTCATACTATAATTTATTGAGAACCTTCTTAAGGTTCATGCTCTCTCAAATCCTACCATACTCTCTATGTTATTCTTCCTTTCGAAGTCTTGCTCTGTTACTTAGATTCCCTAATGGTGTTATGAATCTTTTCCTTATCAAAAGGCCTTAACAATAATATATTATATCCTTATGGTCATAAAGTATTTCCTCCTTATCTCAGTTTCTTAAACCTCTTAAGTTATTACTACTCTATAAGCTCCATATTTTACGATAAGTCATGATATCACTACTGAACTTTTGGTTTGGGTATTGCTCTCTTACTAATTATTTCCTCTCTAGTATGGTGCGAAGCTTTGTATAAGTCGTATATCTTACTTCTGAGGGTCGTTATATGCGTTGTTTACTCTTTTGAGCCATTACCTTCTAAAAGGCTATTAGTTCTACTATAAGGTATTATATCACTTCTACATTCGGAAGACTTACTGTGAATTCAAAGTAAGGTATGATATCACTTCTTCGCGTATTCACACATTTCATTTGCTTATTTGATCTTGGTTAGACCTAGAAAACCCAACAATGGTATCAGAGCCATAATTGAGCATGAAATTGATTTAGGGTTCTTAACTTTAATTCTACTATAACTTTGAGTTGTACATAATCAATTTGATGAAAAATTAATTGGATTAATTTTCCCCAAATGCATTAGCTTGGCCGAATGTGATGAGTACCTTAGCTCATGGTGATTTTGATTTTTTAGACCATTGGATGTGTTTAAAATACATGGTTATATTTGTAGGACACAGAAAATGGGCGACGTTATTCCGGGGTCGCGGCCCGGTTGGGAGTACGGAGTAGCCCGCAGGGGACTAAACCGGAGAAATAAAATGGAGTCGCCACCCGGTGTGAACCGGGAAAATGATTTAAGGCCGCACTCACCCATCGCAAGGGAAGACCTCAAACCGTTGGGTTCGGAATGGTCCCTTACTTATGCCACTTGTAATGAGCGGATTTGTGCAATAATTTAACCAAGTCTACACAACATACATGTCCAAGAATAACCTAAATCTAGTTCGCATTCATAAAAAAATAAATCATATGTCTAAGTCATCATGCTTTGAAAGTAATTATCACACAACGAACATGTTACATTATCAAACATGAAAACTAAACAACAACCTAAGCAAACGTAGATAAAACTCCTATTGCGAAGTAAATAACTATAACATACATAGGGAAATAACATACTAATGACCTAATCATGCTTAAGAAATAAATAACATACTAGCAACCTAATCATGCTCAAATACAAGGTTTGGATGAAACGAAATACGTGTGTCTCTCAAGTGATACGTGGCATTGTATCCCGAGTGCAAACCGTAATACCGTCCATTCGGATTCGGCTACGGAATTTACGTCCGGGTTTCCATCCGATATACCACAAGAGAGAACACATGTTCCGTTCACCCAGAAATCACATCATTCACAAATTCACAATAATCATGCGAAATAAAACAATAAAATAACTAAAAATAAAGGATAATAAATAAAAGGGTGCCCTCAGGTCTTACCTTTTTAGTCGCTTTCCGGGAGTGCGTTTCACGGTGCCGGAAGGGATGTCATTTCGACTGTTTTCACTGGTTCGCTGTTTCTACTGTTTTCACAGGTTCACTATTTTTGCTGTTTTCTCAGGTTCGCTGTTTCTGCTATTTTCTCAGGTTCACTGTTTTTAGCTCAAATTCTCTCTATTTTCTTCGCTGTTCGGGGACGCTGTTTTGGGTCTTTTGAGGGTTAGTCTTGGGTGTAATTCTTGGACTCGGTTTTGGGTGATTTACACACTGTTTTAGGGTTATCATTCGCATGTGCATGGGTGTGAAGGTTAAGGACAGTGAGTGAAGGTGTTGTTTGGGTGCAATTAGGGTTCGGTAAAGGGGCTGCACATGGGACTGCAGTGGCGTGAACTACTTTGGTGAGGTGCAGTGAGGTTTTCACGTGCGTGTTGTTTGATTTGAGAATGAGAGGGCTGTGAATGAGAGGCCGAGGAGCTGATAAGGACGTGTATTATATGCGCAGCTCACTGTTCAGTTTAGTAAGAAGCCGAGAGAGGTAGTGAGGGGCGGAAATGGAGGGGGTTACGTGCGTGAGAGGGGCTGCTGATGGGGGCAATTTTGGGGCTTCAAAAATGGCAGTGAGTCAGTCCCCTTTTGCCGTGAATGATGGTGAAGATAATGGGCTGAGTTGGGTGCTATGTTTAGGGGCAGTGAGCTATTGGAGGCGTTGTTTGGTGGCTAGCTACGTGTGGCGTGAAAATGGCTAGGTCAGATGGCAGTTTACGTGAAAGGAGTGCAATGGCTGGGCAGTTTGGCGTGGCTAAGTTAGGGTTAAATAGCTTTGTTCACATCCAGGGTTGCAGGGGCTGTTTGCCGTGGTTGAATGGCTGATGTACTAAGGGATATGTGATCTACGGGCTAGGCGAGAGTTGGCAAGGCAGAACATGTTTGTGGGGGCTATTTTTGGGAGGGCTCGGCTAAGGAGCTTTAGGGTGTTAAGGTGTGTGATGAATGGAGAGGAACCGTGAAGGCTTGACCGTGGCAATGAGTGGAGCAGATTTAGGGTTTCATGCACGTGTCTCTCCTCTCCTTTTTGTGCGTCCCTCCTCCCTATTGCCGTGAAAATGATGATGGTTTCTTTCGTTCCAGGTCGTGAGCTGTGCGTGAATGATGGAGATGATAGGGCGTGAATATGTGTGAGAGATCGGGAGCTGGGTATTTTATTTTGTGAGATTCTTTTTATTTTGGTGAGTCCCGATCCCCTATGCGTGAAGGTGATGAAGGGTTTATATGATAGTTGTCTTTGAAGTGAGAGAGGGAGAGACAACATGGGAGCTTATGGGTAGTAGCATGGTCGTGCAGAGGAGTGGGTGAAGTTGAGGCTAATGGCGTGGACAGGGTGCAGGTAAGGGAGTTTGTTGTTTGTTTTCTAGGTGGTTGGTGTTGAGTGCATGGGTTCTATGTGGCTTTTGTTGGTAGTTTGTGTTTGTTTGGTTTATGAAGGAATGGGTTTTGTGAATCATACATGTAAAGGAATGGTTGTTCACGTGGGAGTTGTGGGCTTTTGTGATTTGTGAGGCTAGTAGGTGGCGTTTGTGAGGTTAGGGTTTTTGTTGGTGACTTTGTAAGGGTGTAGTGGTTTTCTTTTTGTCATTCACGTGGGAGGCTTGGCATTTTCTGTAATTATTATTGAAAGTGGGGGAGGGGGGCGTGAAGCATGGGGCTTTGGTTTGTTGATTGCATGGAATTGTTATGGAAAATGGGTGGCTTTCACGTGGGGTGATGGGTAGGAAAAGGTTGGTGAATTATTGTTGTGTGTGTGTATATTACACGTGAATGAGGGTTGGGTAAATTCAAAACTGAGACCGAACGAACGAACCTAAGGCTTGAACGAGCGAACCAAATCCAACAAAAATGTCAATTTCTGACCCTTCCCTTCTGACGACCGCTTCCCGCGACTTAAAAGGTGGTGCCTCCGTACGAGGCTCATCATTGGGCTGATATGCAAAAATGCAGTTTCTACAGTCACCCCCACTTTGATGGGACTTGTGCAGTGTGTGACAATGACAATCCTATCAAAGTACGTGCAATGCATTTTTACTTACCTGGCTCGCCAGCTGCCACATGGTTTGCCTGCTGTGTTGAGTTGATGGTGCTAAGCCCTATACCTAGGGCGTCGTGGTTGCGTCTCCGTACCTAGAGTTCCGCAGTGATGATGTTGATCTGATATCTCCATACCCGGAGTGCCGTACCTGGCTGAACTGATCTAATATCTCCATACCCGGAGTGTTGTACCTGGCTGAACTGATCTGATGTCTCCATACCCGGAGTGTCGTACCTAGCTGAACTGATCTGATGTCTCCATACCTGGAGTGCCGTACCAAGATGAACTGATCTGATGTCTTCATACCCGGAGTGCCGTACCTGGCTGAACTGATCTGATATCTTCATACCCGGAGAGCCGTACCTGGCTGAACTGATCTGATATCTCCATACCCGGAGTGTCGTACCAGGCAGATACTGATCTGAACTGATGTGGGCCTCACCTCCAGAATGCCTTACCCGGCAGATACTGATATGAACTGATGTGGGCCTCGCTCCCAAAATGCCTTACCCGACAGATACTGATCTGAACTGATGTGGGCCTCGCCCCCAGAATGCCATACCCGGCAGATACTGATCTGAACTGATGTGGGTCTCGCCCCCAGACTAATACTGATATGAGCCTCGCCCAAACTGATACTGATATGGGCCTCGCCCCAGACTAATACTGATGTGGGCCTCGCCCCCAGATTGACATTGATATGGGCCTCACCCCAGACTTATACTGATATGGGCCTCGGCCAAACTGATACTGATATGGACCTCGACCCTGTGACTCATCTCTGAAAAACTGATACTGAAGCTGATGGGGGCCTCGGCCCTGGGACTCATCCCCGAAACTGATACTGATGATGTGATGGTTCATTTCAACATGCTGTTATCGTGTGGGGTGGTTCATTCCCGAATCGTTACTGTGATGTGGTCCATTCTCGAACCGTTACTATGAAGTGGTCCATTCTCGAGTCGCGTTTCATTCTCGGACTCTGCTCCATTCTCAGATTACCATACCCATCAAAACTGATACTGTATACTCTGAGTGTCATACCCGGTAAAACTGATGCTATATCTCCATACCTGGAGTGCCGTACTTGGAAAAACCGATCTGATGATGTTGTGGTTCGCCCCCAAAGTGCCATACCCGGCAAAGACTGATAATGATGCGGGCCTCGCCCCCAGAGTGTCATACCCGGTAAAGAGTGATAGTGATGTGGGCCTCAACCCGCAGAGTGCCATACCCGGCAAAGACTGATAGTGATGTGGGCCTCGCCCGCAGAGTGCCATACCCGGTAAAGACTGATAGTGATGCAAATGATTTATTTCAACATATTGTATTGCTCTCATCGAGACAATCTTAATAGCTAAACATATTTTCATCCTCAACGAATGCTTTGTGTCAAAACCAGAGAACCTTCAAAGTACTTGATACACTCAACTCCGATCGTCTGAATAGGTGATCTGAACTAGACTCCTAGTGTGTGTGTGCTAAGGCTCTTTCGCAGCTTAGTCCTTTAGTAAGCCAACTTGGTGATTTCGTTTCAGAGAATCGAACCAGTGGGTCTAACCAACCTGGATGTCTTAATCACATTCTGTGATTACTTCAGCATACTCAATATGTATGGTCTTCTTCATCTTTTTTTTTGTCTATTTCTTTTCATTTTCTTTTTTGTCTTTTTTTTTCTTTTCTTTTCTTTTCTGACACACCTACCTTTAAGGTAGCATTTCTCCTCATAGTGGTCCTAATTCTCACCCATGGGTAGCTTCACGCTTATCGGTTATAGGTGGTCAAATTTTTTTTTTTTTATTTCAGAGACTTTTTTCTTTATTTCCAACCATATCATATATCATAGCATTAGTAAACAAGTGTTGACACCCAGGAAAACGGTCATTCACTAATACATCATCTCTTCAACTAGTCACCTCGATAACTACTCAGGTTTCTACTGCTAGGATTCTGTAATCAAGTGCTCATGAGTCTAACTGAGATCAATCCATTCAGGATACCGGAAGAGAGCGTGTCTCGCACTAATCGTTTCTAGGGTTTCCCCTACAGCATTCAATGTCATCACCGAACATATGTCTAACTATTAAAGACTTCTTTCACTCATTTTCATTTTTTTTTCTTTTTTTTTTTATTTAAATAACACAAAATAAACAAAATACTAATACAGAAGACTTAGAGGTTAAGATCCAGATTCAGTTTATGCTTTTTACCACGATCGTCGTCGGACCATTTGATCTCAGAAAGGATAGGGTCCACATGCGGTTCAAATGCCAAGATTTGGTCAATTAAATCCTGGGCAGTTCTGGCTGTGAAAAGGAGTTCGTTCACAGGTTTTGTTACGAACCCATTTCTTCGGTTGTCTTCAAGAAACACATAAAGAAAATCATAAAATCCATCAACGTTAAACAATCCAAGAGGTTTCTGGTGTATGTTCAGGTTCGCCCAAGATAGCACTGTAAAAATTTCCTCCAACGTACCCAAGCCTCCTGGTAGAGCAATAAAAGCATCTGCACGGTTAATCATTTCCACCAGTCGCTCTGACATTCCCGGCACGATCAATTCTTCTCCGTTTTATGGTCCTATCAGATTCGCCTCCGCCAAAGGTTTTGGGATGATTCCCAGAACTGGACTGCCTCCGTCATGTACAGCCTTTGAAACAATTCCCATCAGTCCAATATTGCCTCCACCGTATATTAAGTGCATATTCCGTTCAGCAATGACTCGACCCAATTATTGTGATGCCTCTATGTATTGCGGTTTAGTACCCACACTGGTACCGCAAAACACACAAATGGTTTCAACTCGTCTTCTTGAAGTGGCTTCCATTTTCTCAATTTTACTCGGATGTATATTTGAATGTGTTGAGGAGAGAAATACTGAGCTGAATTTATAGTACTTAAAAAGGGATGAGTATTAATTGTACTAATACCTTTCACCGAATGGTTGTTAGCTAAACCACAAAAGAGGTCACGAGAAGTCAAAAGGTCACTGGATCCTGTCTATGAAAACAACAAAAGAAATCGTGAACGGTCAAAAAGTTATGGATTCTATCCACGAAGATAAAAGAAAATACCAAAAGAAGTCCTAAAAGGTCAAAAGTTATGGATCCTGTCCACGAAAATAACAGAAAATAATAAAAGAAGGCAAATCAAAGCAATAATTAAAGCAAAGGAATTGTGTACTCAATACGCCTCTTGCTTGGCATAAGTTCATTAAGATGCGTCTCATGAATTCTTCTTTTACTCTGCCACCACTAATGAATTAGCTCCCATCTTTGTGATTGCCAAGCAGCATTCCCTCTGTCTTAAAATGCTATGTCTTCGCTTTTACCTACCAAAATAACACACAAAATTAAAAATTCTATGACATGTATACACAAAACATGAAAATTGAAATCGCAACAAAGTGTATGGGTTGCCTCCCTGTTAGCACTAAATTCATCGTCTTCAGCTAGACATGACTGAAATCCATCTGTCAATGTGTCTTCAATGTCACCCTCAGTGCTTGTGTCACCTTTTGATCTTTGCCGCTTTCTTTTTCTTTTTTCTTCTTTAAAACCTGCGAATACAAAACAAAACAATAGAATGAAAACATGCTCGTGTGATGTGTAAATATGCAAGTGTAGAGGTACTCCCTTTTCTTGATGGGTTGGATCCTCATTGTGCTCCTTGGCGCCATATGTCTCTGGTCGCCCTCTGCTGGTTCTCTTTTGTTTGAATTCTGCAAAAACAAAAACCAAACAAGGGATGCAAGTTACGTGTATGCAGTTACGTGTATGCATGTATGCATGGATGAATTTCCTATCCCGTTGGGTTAGGTCTTCCGCCAATTCCCTTGGTGACTGCTCAGTCTTCTCTTCTTCAGGCTAAAAACTGCTTCAATCTGTTTACATCGATCGACTCGGTGAACTCATTCTCTTTTAAATCTGACAGTCTCACTGCCCTGTTTCCCAATTTATTAATGGCTATCCTGTCTTTTCTGTTTGCTTCTTCCGAGGATTCCCCGATGGTCTTTCCATTCTGATTGTACAACATTATGTTATCGGTTATACCGGGTACGGTCAAACTGGCCACAACATTAGTCAGAACTTGCAATATCTCAATAATTTCAGTTATTTTAATCTCCAATTAATCCAGGCGGGATCTCTCGTTTGCTAACTTGCTCATGTTGACTGACGGTCTCTTGACGAGTCTCTCTACTTTCCTAACTTAACGGAATCTATGATGGCTTTTAGACACAAAAGGGTTAACATGATGCGTTATGCATGAAATGCGTGAGATGCGTGTGATGCGAAAAATACATATATAAGTTGGCCTATCGTCATTTTAAAGTATTCAAACACATTATTGCGCGGTGCAAACTTGTCCAAGTTGAAAAAGGCCCAACAAGTTTATACTTTTGCGATAACATGGCTAAACAACTTCAAATTATAAGATGCCTAAATACAAAATGGCCCATCGGCATTTTAGAAACTTTTGACCCAATTATCAAAGGACACGAACTCGTTCCAGTTTAAATGGCCCAACCAGTTCATATCTCTTGAAAAAAAGTCCAATTGAATCCAAATAACGATGGTCCCAAACAAGCATAAAAGAAATGATTTATATGGGTCATACAATTAGGGTTCGCATACAGGTTTAAAAGAATGTAAACAAAGGCTCCTGCTGAAGAAAGTTTGCTCACAACTAGGACTCCCCACTCAAGGGTTCAAACGACCAAGTGAAGGCACCTTTTTTATACCTTACGGTACGTGCCGACAAGTTATGGTATGTGACTAACTGTCAAATGGATTTCCCGTTGTAGATTCCCCAGAGGGAGGGTGGAGCGAGGCTCTCTTAAGTACCCAAGCCCCTTAGGCTCTTATCGCTTGGTGTCAGGAATAAACAACGAGTCCTCCAAATTAGTCTATCACAATGAGCTACGGGTGAATGATTATCCATGTGCCTTCACATCTTTTCCTTATAGAAAGGTAGTGAGTGAAGGAAGACACCAAACCATCACCTAGCCTTAATAACACCTTTGATTAAACTCTCTAAACCCACAGTAGACATGGTTAATTTAAAGCACAAATCACAAAAATTACAAGACATTATTTCGGGGCCGATTCTCTATCCCCGGTGGAGTCGCCAGACTGTAGGACACATAAACTGGGCGACGCTGTTCCAGGCTCGCGGCCCGGTCGGGAGTACGGAGTAGCCCGCGGGGGACTAAACCGGAGAAATAAATTGGAGTCGCCACCCGATATGAACTGGGAAAAATGATTTAAGGCCGCACTCACCCCTCGCAAGGGAAGACCTCAAACCGTTGGGTTCGGAATGGTCCCTTACTTATGCCATTTGTAATGAACGGATTTGTGCAATAATTTAACCAAGTCTACACAACATACATGTCTGAGATTAACCTAGATCTAATTCACATTCATAAAGGTAGACATACAATATCATACAACGAACATGTTACATTATCAAACATGAAAACTAAACAACAACCTAAGCAAACGTAGATAAAACTCCTATTGTGAAGTAAATAACTATAACATACATAGGGAAATAACATACTAATGACATAATCATGCTTAAGAAATAAATAACATACTAGCAACCTAATCATGCTCAAATACAAAGTTTGGATGAAACAAAATACGTGTGTCTCTCAAGTGATACGTGACATTGTATCCCGAGTGCAAACCGCAATACCGTCCATTCGGATTCGGCTACGGAATTTACGTCCAGGTTTCCATCCGATATACCACAAGAGAGAACACATGTTCTGTTCACCCGGAAATCACATCATGCACCAATTCACAATACTCATGCGAAATAAAATAATAAAATAACTAAAAAATAAAGGATAATAAATAAAAAGGGTGCCCTCAGGTCTTACCTTTTTAGTCGCTTTCCGGGAGTGCGTTTCATGGTGCCGGAAGGGATGTCGTTTCGACTGTTTTCACTGGTTCGCTGTTTCTACTATTTTCACAAGTTCACTGTTTTCGCTGTTTTCTCAGGTTCACTGTTTTTAGCTCAAATGCTCTCTATTTTCTTCGCTTTTCGGGGACGCTATTTTGGGTCTTTAGAGGGTTAGTCTTGGGTGTAATTCTTGGACTCGGTTTTGGGTGATTTACACACTGTTTTAGGGTTATCATTCGCGTGTGCATGGGCGTGAAGGTTAAGGACATTGAGTGAAGGTGTTGTTTGGGTGCAGTTAGGGTTCGGTAAAGGGGCTGCACATGGGACTGCAGTGGCGTGAACTGCTTTGGTGAGGTGCAGTGAGGTTTTCACGTGCGTGTTGTTTGATTTGAGAATGAGAGGGCTGTGAATGAGAGGCCGAGGAGCTGATAAGGACGTGTATTATATGCGCAGCTCACTGGTTAGTTTAGTAAGAAGCCGAGAGAGGTAGTGAGGGGCTGAAATGGAGGGGGTTACGTGCGTGAGAGGGGCTGCTGATGGGGGCAATTTTGGGGCTTCAAAAATGGCAGTGAGTCAGTCCCATTTTGCCGTAAATGATGGTGAAGATAATGGGCTGAGTTGGGTGCTATGTTTAGGGGCAGTGAGCTGTTGGTGGCGTTGTTTGGTGGCTAGCTACGTGTGGCGTGAAAATGGCTAGGTCAGATGGCAGTTTACGTGAAAGGAATGCAATGGCTGGGCAGTTTGGCGTGGCTGAGTTAGGGTTTAATAGCTTTGTTCACATCCAGGGTTGCAGGGGCTGTTTGCCGTGGTTGAATGGCTGATGTACTAAGGGATATGTGATCTACGGGCTAGGCGAGAGTTGGCAAGGCAGAACATGTTTGTGGGGGCTGTTTTTGGGAGGGCTCGGCTAAAGAGCTTTAGGGTGTTAATGTGTGTGATGAATGGAGAGGGACCGTGAAGGCTTGATCGTGGCAGTGAGTGGAGCAGATTTAGGGTTTCATGCACGTGTCTCTCCTCTCTTTTTTGTGCGTCCCTCCTCCCTATTGCCGTGAAGATGATGATGGTTTCTTTCGTTCCAGGTTGTGAGCTGTGCGTGAATGATGGAGATGATAGGGCGTGAATATGTGTGAGAGATCGGGAGCTGGGTCTTTTATTTTGTGAGATTCGTTTTATTTTGGTGAGTCCCGATCCCCCCTGCGTGAAGGTGATGAAGGGTTTATATGGTAGTTGTCTTTGAAGTGAGAGAGGGAGAGACAGCATGGGTGCTTATGGGTAGTAGCATGGGCGTGCAGAGGAGTGGGTGAAGTTGAGGCTAATGGCGTGGACAGGGTGCAGGTAAGGGAGTTTGTTGTTTGTTTTCTAGGTGGTTGGTGTTGAGTGCATGGGTTCTATGTGGCTTTTGTTGGTAGTTTGTGTTTGTTTGGTTTATAAAGGAATGGGTTTTGTGAATCATACATGTGAAGGAATGGTTTTTCACGTGGGAGTTGTGGGCTTTTGTGATTTGTGAGCTAGTAGGTGGCGTTTGTGAGGTTAGGGTTTTTGTTGGTGACTTTGTAAGGGTGTAGTGGTTTGCTTCTTGTCATTCACGTGGGAGGCTTGGCATTTTGTGGAATTATTATTGAAAGTGGGGGAGGGGGGCGTGAAGCATGGGGCTTTGGTTTGTTGATTGCATGGAATTGTTATGGAAAATGGGTGGCTTTCACGTGGGGTGATGGGTAGGAAAAGGTTGGTGAATTATTGTTGTGTGTGTGTGTATTACACGTGAATGAGGGTTGGGTAAATTCAAAACTGAGGCTTGAACGAGCGAACCTGAGGCTTGAACGAGCGAACCAAATCCAACAAAAATGTCCATTTCTGACCCTTCCCTTCCGACGACCGCTTCCCGCGACTCCCGTGACTTAAAAGGTGGTGTGCTCCGTACGAGGCTCATCATTGGGCTGATATGCAAAAATGCAGTGTCTACAATATTGATTTGTGATTTAATTGGATTGAAATCAAAATTAATGAAAAATTACCATGATTTTCGTGAGCATATAAGAGCATGTTGAGATTGATTTTGCTTCAATTTGTGTTGGACATAAGTTGATTATTTAAAGCATGATTAATTAGTGTAATTGGTATTTTGGAAATGTTAATCTGACTAATTAATTATGGCTATTACACTTTAATTAATTAAATTGTGAAATTTGGAATATTAGAATTTAATTAATTTGGCTTAAAAATATTGTATTTGGGCTTAATGGGCTTGGTTGGGCCAAGTTTGGTTTAGGTTAATTGGTTGGATCCAATTGAGCCTAAAACCATTTCCATAAAGTCCAAATATAATATAATGGGCCTTTAAAATTTTAATTGGGCCTAATGGGCCTAAATTGATTTTTGGCATATGGTGATTCCTTATTGGGCTTTGGTTGCCAAAGTCCATGCCTTATAAATTAATTGAAAGCCCACTGGACTTTAATTAAATTGACATTGGATGTTAATTGGGCTTTGAGACCAGTTAAGATTAGATTTAGAATCTAAGTCGTAAAGGCTCATTAATAAAGTGTAATTATTTAATTTGGAATTAAATAAAGAATTAGTATTGAATACGAATTAAATTGGATTTAATATTGTAGTTTGATATAATTCAAGAATTCGTACTTTGAGTACTTATTCTTAAACGAGTTGGACTCGCGCAAATCAAATCGTTGTTTGAACATTGGATGGTCATTAATTAAAGATTAATTAATTGGATTAGATTGATTGATAACATTCTTTGTGTGAATACATGGATGTGATGTATGAATCATGTATATCGGATGGATATTAGATGGGTGAGGGCAATTTTGGAAATTGTTGTAATAAATTTAGAATTTATTAAATTGGACCTGCTTGTCCAGCCTATTACCTCTTGACTCTTTGTATTTCTCTTCTCACCTATTCCCTTCAATGTAAATGAGGTTTTCTTTAGAAGTGTTATGTAATTGGGTAGAAGTAAGAATAATGCTAGCCGGGGGAGAGGAAATGGAGTGATTTATTCTAGGAACAAAATGTTTTAAATATCCATCCGCATATCATTATTAATTTATTTATCGCGCCTTATTATGCTTTTAGAATGCATGTTTAAGGGTGTATGATGAGACCTAATCAAAGATAATTAATTGGTTGCCAATTACGCGAAAAACCCTTAACAAATATTAAGCGTTTTCCTTCCATTGAATGATTCATTCTCAAGATCCAAGATTGGCACTGGTTTGTTGGCCAAAGTCAAGACCTTTGTCCATCGCGGATGTATTTGAATCATGAAGGCTTTGTTCCATATCGCATGTCTTGTCTAAGTTGTGATTTGTTGGCCAAAGTCAAGATCACTTCTTGTCCATTGACATCGATTACGAAGCTTTCCAAGGTCAATGGGTCCCGCTTAACTGGAATCATTAAGCTTGTTGTGCCAAAGCCAAGACTTAGTTGATTCAGAGGAAAAATGTTAGGGAATATATCGGATATATTGGCATATATTAGATATATGTTTCAGACTTGGATGTCCACCTACTGGATCTAGGAATTGGATGAGATCCAATTGATTTTAGAGATCTACCTAGTTAAATATCATACAGCTTGTTTGCCAAAGTCAAGGTTGTGTGTTATTTAACGGGATCCTAGCCCACTAGGAAACTAGGTTTCCCGAGTACTCAACAGAGGGTTAGAGGCTCACCGAAAAATAGTGGAAGGCAAGTATTAAATTTACAATTTTGTTTAGATACTTGCTTATACGCGCTCATTTTATTTTTCGTCATTATTTAAATATATATTAGTTGGACTAATATTTAATTGTTGTTTTAAATTAAACAGTTGGAATGTATTCAAACTATTTCATTTATAGTTGATTATATAATTGGATTATAGTAATCAATATATTTGAATTTAACTGATCAAATAGTAGTTGATTATATAGTTAGACTATAGTAATCATTATATTTGATTATACCCGAAATCGTTGATTGGATAGTTGGACTATTAGAATCAACATAACTGAAAGATTAGCGTTTAGAACATAATCCTGTGTGAAAATATTTTTTAAACGGCTCCAATTTTCAGATTGGGAATAAAACCTCATGATAGTCCTAGAAACTGAGAAGTTATTCTAGTTGATAGAGTGACATCTCGGCCCTAAGCCCGGAGTTGAGCAAATAGTGGAGCATGAGTTTTGGATGACTTATGGTGATGATAACTTTAGTGCTCAATCCTTTATGCTTACCGCAATGACTCTTTAAATTCCGTCGTCAAAAATTAAGGATTGGATCCTTGTACCATGATGATGAAATTAAAGATCTTCATAGATATTTTTTTAGATCTTAGATGTACAAATCACAAAAGAAGCTCTTTCATTTTCGTATGTCATAGGGTACATATGTCGAGCACTTGGTGTCACAGATGATTGCTGACATCGGTCAGCTAGGTTAGCTAGGCATTACCTATGTGGCTGAGACTACCAAAGATTTGATCTTATAGTCTCTACCCAAAAGCTAGGGCAGGTTCATTATGAACTAAGAGTAAACTCTTGGAGAGTTGATGGCTATGCTCAAGGAGGCAGAGCCAGAGCTTCTAAAAGGGGCAAAGGCAAAATTATCACAGTCTTCTAGGAAGACAAATGACATATCCCAAGATTTCTGCCTAAACTGTGGCAAACGGGGTCACTGGAAGCGTGACTGCCATATGGACAAGGCAGACGTGAAGGAATAGAAGACGGGTAAGGCTCCGACTTCAAATATGTTTTGTCATAAACATGTTCACTATTAGTTTCAAAATTGGATTTTTGATACTAGATGTGGTTTAGTACCAACACTATTGTTCACTATTAGTTTCAAAACCGAGATTTCCTCCGCCATATATTAAGTGCATATTCCTTGCAGCTAAGACTCTACCCAATTCCTGTGCCGCTTCTACGTATTGTGGTTTAGTACCAACACTACTACCACACAAAACACACAGATATTTTCAACTCGTCTTCTTGAAGTAGCTTCCATTTTTTTATGTATTTCTTTCTCAACTCCGGATGCCTTCAAAAGTGCAATGACGGGCTGAATTATAGTACCACCTGAAAAAGGGTGAGTAATAATAGCACAAGTATCTTCCAGAGGACGATTAGTAACGAATTAATATCGTGATAGTCAAAAAGGTCTGGATCCTGTCGGAGAAAAATAAAAGAAAACATCAAAACAAATCACAATTATTAAGAAAAGATAAAGAGATATAATATTTACAAGAAAAGTAACAGCTTGATTGACGTCTATGCGTCAGGGACAAGCTTCCCATCCAATTTTCTTATAAATTGGCAAACAGGGTCTTTTTGAGTCAGATTCCCGAGACTTAACAGTTGTCTTTTTCCTTTTGGAATTGTGTATGTAATTTGTGAATGGCTATATTAACATATCCACTGGGATGCATCTCAAGAGTTAAAGATATATCATCTAAAGACTCCTTACTCAAGCAATCTCTAATGAATCTATTTTATCTTCGCGATTATCAGACACCATTCCTAAAGAACGACAACGAGTGTTGCAATTAAATCGTGCACATTTGAAACAAACACCCATTTGCTTAGCTCTACGTTTCTTTGCATAGGTGCTTCTTCCTAAACCAGGCAGATGTGAAATAAAAGAGTCAGAAGACTCACCTGCCAATCGGACTCGTGCTTCAATTACCCAACGAATGTCATTGGGCACACCATGGATCGTCAGTAGTCTCATTCGTTCCAAGCGAGCTTTGTAGACTTTTATCAGAGATTTTGGAGGGAGAGAAGGAAATTGCTTGTGAAGATTTGCGAGAGCTTCTTCCATCTTGAAATGACTAAACCTGTAAAAATTAAGCACACAAAAATAAAACACACCAAATCACAATATATACACAAATTGCATGGGTTGCCTCCCTGCTAGCGCTAAGTTTAAAGTCGTCAGCCAGACTTGACTTCTCGAACGTTAAGCTAGATCTGAAAGTGTAACACTTTCTTTTTGTCGCTCAAATGATTCTCCCCAGTAGTGCTTGACACGCTTGTTTTTAACCTTGAAAGTTTTGTTAGCGTCAGGATCATGTATCTCAACGGCTCTATTTGGTAAAACTTTGTTGATCACAAATGGACCTGACCACCGTGATTTTGGCTTCCATGGGAAGAATTTCACCCTTGATTTGTTTAACAGTACCTTCTGCCCTTGTTCCAGTTGTATGCGCACTAACTTCTCATCATGTCTCTTCTTGCCATTTTCTTTGTACAATTTGGCATCCTCAAAAGGCTGATTGTGAAATTCCTCCAATTCGTTGAGCTGGTGGAACTTTTTCTTTTCTGTTGCTTGTAGTGCAAGAATTGGCTCTTTCAGTGCAAAAGATGCTTTATCTTTAGGCTCCACAGGCAATTGACATGTTTTAAGTTTGTCAGTAGAACTTTGTCTTTCATCAGAGTTCTGAATGGTACTGTGTATCATATCGAGTTTGAAACATTCCTCCTTCTTTTCATCATCTGGGAAATTCATGGCTTTGAAAACATTGAATGTTACTTCTTGGTCTTGTACCCTCATGGTTAGTTCTCTTTTTGTACATCAATAATGGTTCGACCTGTAGCCAAGAATGGTCTCCCAAGGATGATTGGCACGTCTGCGTCTTCCTCCATATCAAGGACAATAAAATCTGCTGGGAAAATGAATTTGTCAACCTTGACCAGCACATCCTCAACTACACCTCTCGGAAATACGAGCGTTCTATCAGCAAGTTGTAGTGAGACTGAAGTTGGCATTGTTTCTCCAATCTGCAGTTTCCTGAAAATAGAAAAGGCGTCAAGTTAACACTAGCACCTAAATCACACAAAGCCTTACCAAAGTTATGTTCTCCTATGACGCAAAGAACAGTGAAACTGCCAGGATCTTTCAACTTCGGGGGAAGTTTCCTCTGAATGATAGCACTGCATTCTTCTGTTAATGCCACTGTCTCGTAATCTCCCAATCTTCGTTTTTGTGAAAGAATATCTTTCATGAATTTGGCATAGGTGGGCATTTGTTCCAACGCTTCTGCAAATGGAATGTTGATATGCAGCTTTTTGAAGATCTCTAGGAACCGGGAAAATTTCTTGTCCAATTTATTCTTCTGAAGACGTTGAGGAAAAGGTGGAGGTGGAGTGATCTGTTCTTTTTCCTTTGCTTCTTTTTCCTCCATCTGCTGCTTTGTTTCTTTTGGAACTTCCTCAGCAGTTGAATTGACTCCAACATCTTTGTTGAGTTCAGTACCGCTCTTTAACATGATGGCATGACATTGTTCCTTCCCCATGTTTCTTGGATTTGGCTCTGTGTTGCTAGGAAGGGTACCTGGCGGTCTGTAACTCTGAGCATTTGCCAGTTGTCCCATTTGATTCTCCAGTGCTTTAATAGAAGCAGATTGACTTTGAATTAATGTTGCTTGGGATTGAAACATAGCATCGTATTTTGCTTCTTGCTTTTTGAACATCTCTGCAAACCATTCTTTCATTTCTGGTTCTTTTTCATGCTCCTGGCCTTTGTTCTGTTGCTGGAATTCAAGTGGTGGATAGTTCTGCTGTTGGCCTGAATTGTTGCTCCATGATAAATTAGGATGATTCCTCCACCCTGGGTTGTAGGTGTTGGAATATGGATTGTTCCCCTGTCTGTTGAAATTGTTGACATAATTCACACCGTCTCTTCATGTTGTTTGGTTCTGGTGCTCCTCCATATGGTGAACTTGTGGATCCAGCGATGTTCACAACTTGCGTGCTAAGTGTTTCTAGACATTTGCATATCTGATCCAGCCTGGTATTCACTGTTGTGTTTGCTCCAACTTCATAAATTCCTGCAATTCTTTGGATCATGCTCCTTTCTGTTGGCCACAAGGAATTGTTGTTGGCCATTTCTTCGATTAGGTCCCAGGCTTGATCTTCTCCTTTTGCCATCAAGGCTCCTCCAGCAGCAGCATCGATTGTGGTTCTCATTATTCCAGAAAGTCCATTATAGAATGTTTGGACTTGAAGCCATTTTGGAATCTCATGGTGAGGACATTTCCGGAGTAAATCTTTATACCTTTCCCAAGCTTCGCAGAGGGATTCTGAATCTTGTTGTACAAAGGATGTGATGTCATTCCTCAATTTTCCGGTTCTGGCTGGTGGAAAGTACTTTGCAAGAAATTTGGTGGCTAAAGTGTTCCAAGTTGTGATGGAACCTGCTGGTAGTGAATGTAGCCAAGCTTTAGCTCTGTCCTTCAGGGAATATGGAAAAACACGCAGTCTCATTGCTTCTTCAGCTTCTCGGTTGTAATTGAAAGTGCCGCAAACTTCCAGGAAGTTGCTGATGTGGGAATTAGGATCTTCAGTTGCATTCCCCCCAAAAAACTGACTGCTGAATCATCTGAATGCATGTTTTGATGTCACACGCATTTGCTGGTAAGGGAGGAAGTACAATACAGGAAATGAGTCTGTCAACCATCGGGATGGTTCTGTCTCGAATGGGAATTGGTGGTGCAACGTTCAAAGGTTCAGGTTCCATGTTGACTAAAGCTTCTTGGCCTTCTCGCCTTTCCCTTCTCAACTGTCTGATGGTTCTTTCAATTTATGGGTCAAGCGATCGGAGTTCAAAGCTTCTGGTTCGTCTCATGTAGTTTCTGAGAACCTGAAACACAAGAAAACAAAAACAATAAGTAAAAAGAAATTAGATACAAGTAACGGTATCAACCCCTAAACTAATAGTAAAAGATAAATAAGTCCCCGGCAACGGCGCCAAAAACTTGACCGGCGTAAACACACACGTATAACGCAAGCGCACGTATCGTTCAAGTAGTATAAAAATATCGATCCCACGAGGACTTAATATCTAATCTATTAATTTTATGAGGTCAAATGATTACTAGTATCTAACAGGTTGATTGATTGATTTGAAATGGTGACGATTCTAAATTTAAAAACAAGTAAATAAAATTGTCGAAAATAGGTTTTAAGAAAATTCAATATTAAAAACTATCTAGGGTTGTGATTTCTTCCAATATCATTTTAAAGATGAAGTGGTTATCTTAAAGTTGGGTAATATATTGATTTATTAACCTGGAACACTAAATTATGTGTAAGCCTTGTCGATGGTCAGACACAAATACCCAGTTTAACCCAATTGAACCATATGTCTATGTCAACCAAATTATCTGGATTCATTAAGTTTAAGTTCCAATTATGGCTACCCCCGCCCGACAGGTATATTCCTATCCTGTAAGGAAATCTATTAAAGGGTTATCTATCCTCAAGGAAGATCGTGGGCTATTGAGTCTAAGGCTGAAACCTAAAATCCCTATGTCTAGTTCATTTTAGATTTACCAGATCAATTTTATTAATGGCAATTAATGAAAAAGCATTAAGTTTAAGACTCAATAAATAAATCTTTATATTACCCAAGCTATAATCTAACCCTTATAAAACGGTGATATTGGATTTCATCACAACCCCAGATAACTAATTTAGTTACAACACATAACTAGGGCTAGTAAAAACTTGAAAATAAAAGACATAAAGTAAAAATGCGGTAAAGTAAATACTGAAAAGTAAATTACAATAAAATAAAATGCTAAGGTAAAAGGAATTACTTTTACTACTACTAATTTAGATATCTCCCATAAAATAATATATAAACTTGTGATTCTTTTTCCAACCAGCCATATAGGCGGTAACCTGATTAAGTCAAATTAAGTCCAACCAGCCATAAAGGCGGAACCAAAATTAATTACCAACCGACCAATCTGGCGGTATCCTTTATTAGTCAGGTTTAAATCAGATTAAAATGAATTACCAACCGACCAATCTGGCGGTATCCTTTTTAAGTCAATATTTTAAATAGTGAATATATTATTTTTAAGGGAGATTAATCTAAATAGTAACAGTAAAAGAATTACCTTTCACCCTAGCTGGGGGAGTTACCTCCTCATGGTAAATAAAAACTGTAAAAAGTAAAAAGTAAAAAGTAAAAATTAAATTACTATTTAACAAAACGTAATTAAAATTAATTACAAAACTAAAAACTAAAAAAATAAAAATTAAAAGTAAGTAGAGAGAGAAACTCTCTCTTTAGAAAGATTATAAGAGAGAGAGTGGTGCACTGAATTCTGAAATTTCGCGCTCTATTTATAGGCAAAAAATTCGGTTTCTGGCGTCGCGACGCCAAGGACCTCAGCGTCGCTACGCCAGGTTTGTCGACGTGGCACGCTCTGGTTCGCTGGTTTGAAGATTCTGGATAAGCTGATAAGGTGACACATGACAAAGTGGTTGGGCTTCAATTATTGTGACACGTGGCGGCTTCTGATTGGTCGCTGAGATTCTTATCTGCCACGTGTCAGATAAGGATAGGATATCCAATAATTGATGCTGACGTGGCGGTGACGTGGCGGTGACGTGGCGACACGTGGGAAAGAGACTGTCGGCACCATAGAATTGCGACACGTGGCAGCTTCTGATTGGCTGATGATGACGTGGCGGTGAGGTGGCAATGTTGACTTGTTGACTTGCTGACGTGGATGATGACATGGAGATGACCTGGAGTGACACGTGGCACACGTGGCGATGGTGACTGTCGGCACCGTAGGATGCTGACACGTGGCAAGGCGCATGTTAGTAGATCGGCTGTGATGGTGACACGTGGCACATCGCATTTTAGCAAAGTCAAACTTTTCTCAGATTCTGATTTGTGGACCCGGCGTACGTTAGCACTGTTCGGCGCATATTAGACGTCGCGACGCGTAAGGCTTGGCGTCGCGACGCGATTAAGACCAAAATATCCCTGTTGACGCATTTTTGTCCGTTTTTGCCCCAAATTGCCTCCAATGTTTTCCAAACTTTATTTATCTGCAAATAACACCAAATACATCAAAACGTTCACAAAACTCGCGAAACTATACAAAAATATAAGAATTGAGTGGGAAATAGTGATATAAATATCACTCATCAGTTAGTAAACCAATTTATTAACAAACATAAATTAATCACTTCAGCTTTTAAAAGATATTAGAAAGATTCACAACCCTAGATCTTTGAGTCTTTTCCTTAGTATTTTCTTTTGTTTTTTTATTTATTTTAATTAAGGAAATCGACATTCAACCAATCAATCAAACAATCATTCTCTCCATTTAATTAGATAGTTGTAAATAAATAGATTCAACAATTAATAACAACAGTAGGAATTAAGTCCTCGTGGGATCGATATTTTTATACTACTTGAATGATACGTACGCTTGCGTTATACATGTGTGTTTACGCCGTTCACTCTCCATGCGATTTTCCTAAGAGGAATACCCATATGCAGTGGTAAGTGGGAGGAAAGTAAAACTCGATGAAAATCGGAGTAATACTGTTCCAGGCACCGATTCCTTAACGGAACACAAATAGTTCATCATGGATGAAACTGTACCACAATCTTCAAATACACAAGAACCGCGTAAGTCAGAGAGAGTTAGAAAACAACCTGGGAGGTATGGGTTTCTGATCTCACCTCGTAAAGATGTCAATCTTATTGAGGAACACGAACTGGCTACGTATGAGGAAGTGATACAAGGTATCGACTCCTTATTATGGCAAAATGCCATGATGTCCGAAATGGATTCCATGTATATCAACCAAGTTTGGATACTAGTTGATGTACCAGAAGGCATTGTGCCTAATGGTACTATATGAGTCTTCAAGGAAGACAAACATGGATGGCAACATAAAAACGTACAAAGCTAGGCTTGTAGCGAAAAAGGTATCGCTATCAACATTGTGTTGATTACGACGAAACCTTTTTACCTGTTGCCATGATTAAAATCCATTTGGATAATGCTTGCTACTGTTGCATGTTTCATTTATGAAATATGGCAGCTGAACATTAAAACTGCTTTCCTTCAACGGAAACCTTTTGGAGGATGTTTATAAACATCCTAACGGTTTTTTCGTACCAAAACAAGCAAACAAGGTTTGCAAGTTAATTCGATACATTTATGGATTGAAGCAAACATTGCGTTCTTCGAACCAGCGTTTTGATGTAATCATAATGGTATATGATTTAATTCAAAACGAAAATGATTCTTGTGTATATAAGAAGGTTAGTGGGAGCACACTGACAATGATTGTCCTATATAGTGATATATCATTTCTTAGAAATGATATTCCCATAATACAATCGGTGAAAGTTTGGCTTTCATGAAAATTCTCCATAGAATACTTGGGAGAGACAACATTTATTCTAGGAATAAGGATCTACTGGGATAGATCTAAAAATTGTTGGCACTATCCGAGAACTCGTACATTTTGATATGTACGCTACCTGGTGTCTTATATGCTTTGAGCATATGGAGTCACAATCAGGCCAATCCAGATGATGGTCACTGGATTAATGTTAAGGACATCCTTAAGTATCTTAGATGAACTAAGGATGCTTTCTTAAGCTATGGAGAAGGAGAACTTGAAGTGACTGGGTTCACTGCTGCAAGTTTCCAAATCGACAATAACGACTGTAAGTCGTAATAATGGTACTAAATAGTTTGAATAACGGAATAGTGAGCTGGAAATCTTCCAAGCAAGATACTGTTGCCGAATAAACAACAAAAGCGGAATATTATTGCAGCTGAGGCATCAAAAGAAGCATTTTGGATCTATATAATCCTAATTAGATTAGGTGTATTTCTGTTAGCGGCTGAGCTAGGCTACAGCATAAGCTAAAGAATTAATGGTCTCATCAACGATCCAAATATGTACTTCAATTATTTCATCTGATTCATCGGATCATACATCGTGGTGATGTGATGATCGAATAAATCGCATCAGATGATAACATTGCAAATCCGCTGACGAAAGTAGTTTCTCAGCAGAAGTTTGAGCGACCCGTACATAGTTCAGGTGTAGGACACTTGAGTGATTGGCTATAGGCCAAGTGGGAGATTGTTGGACTGTTGGACAATTATGACCCATAGCGTCACTATTTGTAAAAGACATTGTGGTTTTTGTACAAATTAACTATGTAGCAATGAAATTGCATTTTATCATTTTGTAATTTGATTACTTAAATATATAAATGATAAAAGTCCTTATGATTAGTTCCGGATTATAAGATATGAGACAGTATCAATCCATAAAGGTTTAATCATTAAATATCCCTAGTCGTAGTATTATCGAGACTGGACATCGATAATGCGAAATAGACTAGTATTGCACTTGTGCGTCTTATGGAAGCGTAACGGCATAGTTCTCATATAATACAGAATAATTCTCATATATTTAAGTATTGGATACTTATGCAAGTGTGATAGGAGGTTGTGTTTACCGATGGTACGAAAACAACTTCTCTCTGGATAGACCCCGCGGAATCCCATTGGTAGTATGACTATGTGTCTATGGGAATCCGCATCAGGGTAGGTGTATTTGGTCTTAACCTGAGACTTGCATCGCTAGTATTTGCGACAATCAATACGCTTTGGTTTTGGTCGTCCAGGACTTAACAGGTTCTGTGTACGCCTCTTCTGGGTTTATTGAGAATAGTAGTGTATTGGGTGTGATGTCAAGACGGAAGTATCACTTCGTCATATGGAGATGATGATCACGCAGGGATACAAAACTGGTACTCTAATTGGTTGCAAACATCGGGATAATATGACATGGTCATGATTATCCGATTAAAGAGACTAGTTGCTTATAATCCGATATATGCTTCGTACGGGGCAGACACTATTCCAGCCCCAGGCCTTGCATGTGACATCCGATACTAGATCGCAATACGCAATACTACGTATACTACGCCTGACATAGATTATATATTCCTTTAAGAATATTTCTGGAGAAATGGGTAGGCACGGTGCTTTGCTAGAAGCCAACCATGTCTCGTAAATCGGTAAAAACATAGTACGAGGTACGTACGTGTTCAGATAGTCCGACGACCGGATTTACTGCCAACATATCCAGGGATCTCATAGGTCACTTCCCGAAGATTCACCGATGACGTATGATTCGAACATAATTAATCTATGATTAATTGCAGAGAGATTTTATCTGGGATAAAATATTATTTGAAGAGAGATAACGATTAATTTGGAATTAATCGATAAAATAATATATTCGATATATTAAACGAAATTAGATTTCGACGCGAAATTAAAATTGGATTTTAATTCGGGCTAACAAATTGATTTAGAATTAATTCGCGAGCGACGTGAATAGTAATTTTGCTTGGCATAATTATTTAATTAAATTTGATTTAATTAAGTCGCAACGGAAAGTTCGTTAATTCAAAATTAACGAACCCGAGCCCGGAATGTGTTTGTGGGCCCACTCGCATTTTGAATTGAAGTGCGGCCCACAAGTCACATCGCAAGTCATATCGCTTGTCACTTTAGTGATGGAAGTCATGTCACCTTTTTGTGATTGACAACCAGTCATTATTCATGATGGGAGTTGTTGAAGGCATTGAATGCTATTTTCCCTCCATTTTGCCTTTTGCTTTTTGGAAAAGCATATACCAAAAGTGTGAAGGATTTTGGTATTAAGTTTTTTAGAAACAAAAGAAAAGAAATTGAAAACTCTCTCTCTCTCCCAATAGCTCAAAAGCGTGAGCTTCAAACAAAGAAGAAAAATTGTTTTTCTTTCTAATCTTGCTAGCATATTCAAGGAATCATATCAAGGTGTTAGGGAAACTAATCCCTTGAGCTTGGAATCAAGATCAAAACTTGGAGCTTGGATTCAACATTCAAAGAGGAAGCTTGGAGACTTCTCAAATGACACATTGGCCGAAACTTCAACAAGGAATTTTTGTATTTGACGCATCCTAAATCCGCTCTTTGTAAGTATGATTGCGCCACACTTTACTTTCGTATTCACATTATTTCATTGCTTATATGATCTTGGATAATGTCTTAGAGACCAACATCAATTATGACCCATAGCATCACTATTTGTACATAACATGATGTTGTTGTACAAATTAACTATGTGACAAAGGAAATTGCTTTTTTATCATTTGTAATTGGATTACCGCGATATATAAATGATAAAAGTCCATATGATTAGTTTCGGATTAATAAGATATGAGACAGTATTAATCCACTAAGGTTTAATCATTAAAATATCCCTAGTCGTAGTATTATCGAGATTGGACATCGATAATACGGAATAGACTAATATTGCACTTGTGCGTGTTATGGGAGCATAACGGCATAGTTCTCATATATTTGGGTATTGGATACTCATGTAAGTGTAATAGGAGGTTGTATTTACCAATGGTACAGAAACAGCTTCGCTCTGGATAGACCCCTCGAAATTCCATTGGTAGTATGACTATGTGTCTATGGAAGTCCGAATCATGGTAGGTGTATTTGGTCTTAACCTGAGACTTACATCGCTAATACTTGCGACAATCAATATACTTTGGTTTTGGTCGTCCGGGGCTTTAACAGGTTCCGTGTACGCCTCTTCTGGGTATATTGAGAATCGTAGTGTATTGGGTGTGATGTCAAGATGGAAGTATCACTTCAGGCATATGGAGATGATGGTCACGTAGGATACGGAACTAGTACTCTCATGTACTGCAGTCATCGGGATAATATGACTAGGTCATGTTTATCCGATTATAGAGACTAGTTACCAGACATCCGATATATGATTCGTACGAGGCAGACACAATTCCAGCCCTAGGCCTAGCATGTGACATCCAATACTGGATCGCAATACGCAATACGACGTATACTATGCCTGACACAGATTACATATTCCTTAAAAGAATATTTCTGGAGAATTAGGTAGGCACGGTGCTTTACTAGAAGCCAACCATGTCTTGTAAATCGGTAAGAACGTGGTACTAGGTACGCACGTATTCAGATATTCCGAAGACCGAATTTACTGTAAACATATCCAGGGATCTCATGGGTCGCTTCCCGAAGATTCACCGATGACGTATGACTCGGAAAAGAGAGAGAAAGTTAATCTAGGATTAATTACGAAGAATTTTAACTCGGATAAATTCAATTAAAAGAGAGAGAACGATTAATTTGTAATTAATCGATAAAATAATATATTCGATATATAAATCGAAATTAGATTTCGACGCAGAATTAAAATTGGATTTTAATTCGGCGAACGAATTAATTTAGAATTAATTCGCTAGCGATGTGAATAGTAATTTTGCTAGGCATAATTATTTAATTAAATTTGATTTAATTACGTCGCAACGGAAAATTCGTTAATTCGGAATTAGCAAACTCGAGCCCGGGAGTGTTTACGGGCCCACTCCGATTTTGAATTAAAGTGGGGCCCACAAGTCACATCGCAAGTCACATCACCTGTCACTTTAGTGATGGAAGTCATGTCAAATTTTTGTGATTGACATCCAGTCACTATTCATGATGGGAGTAGATTGAGGCATTGAATGCCAATTTTCCCTCCAGTTTGCTTTATGCTTTTTGGAAAAGCATATACCAAATTTGGAGTTGAAATTTCATAAGTGTAATTGGTTTTAGAAACCAAATATACCAAAAGAAAAACTCTCTCTCATTCTTCCTCTCTTGGCAGAAACTTGGCCATGTTTTTTCTCTCCATTGCCTGTTGGAGTCCTCTAAGGGTCCCAAGATCAAAGATTAAGCATGAAACAAGTATGAATACAATCATAGGAGGTTCGGAAAAAACTCACATTGATCGGTTGGATGCTACGAAGACCAAAAACGCACTGCCTTCTCCTTGCTCGGCAGTGGGCTGCGCAAATGGTGGACTGGACGGCGTGGGGACTGCTTCCTCCTCCAAGAATCGGCCATGAGTGTCCTCCATGGAAGCTCTAAGCTCCAAGCTTCACAAGGTGATTCCTTGCTCATGAAAACACTGCCCTATCACCTTTGTATTCCTCCATGAGTGTGCTAGCACTAAGATCTTGCAACAAGATCATTTGCTTCTCCATTTTGCTCGGTCAAAACCAGAGAAATAGATGAAGAAATCGGTCCAAGACCGAGAGAGAGATGAAGAACGATTTTGGCTCCAAAAGGGTTCCCAAAAACGTGTACAGGAGAGAGAGGAGGGAAAAAAAGTGTAAAAGGTTTTTATTAATTTCTAAAATTAATTAACATTTACCATTTTTCAATTTCCATAAAGCAAGCATTAAATGCTTGTCAATCAATACACATCAACTCACATCAATCTCTCAAATGTCACATCACTCAAAGTAACATGTGATTTAACGCTTGATGTGACTAATGATTTGATGCTTGATTTGACTTGCGTGCCGCACTCGAATTCGAAATGCGAATGCACTAGCAAAAAATCCCGGGCTCTGGTTCGCTAATTCTAAATTAATGAATTATCCGTTGCATCGTAATTAAACGATTACGCCTAGCGAAATCACTATTCACGTAGCTAACGAATTAATTCTAAATTAATTCGTTCGCCCGAATTAAAATCTAATTTTAATTCCGCGTCGAAATCCAATTTCATATAATATATCAAATATATATTATTTTATCGATTAATTCCAAATTAATCGTTTTCTCTTTTTCTATGATATTTTATCCTAGATAAAATATCTCCGCAATTAATCCCAGATTAATTCTCTCTCATTAAATTAATCCCAGATTAATTAAAGTGCGAGTCATACGTCATCGGTGAATCTTCGGGAAGCGATCCATGAGATCCTCGGATATGTTGGCAGTAAATCGAGTCGTCGGACTATCTGAACACGTGAGTACCTCGTACTACGTTTACACCGATTCACAAGACAAGGTTGGCCTCTAGCAAAGCGCCATGCCTACCCAATTCTCCGGAAACATGCTTACAGGAATAAGCGATCTATATCAGGCGTAGTATACGTGGTATTGCGTATTTTGATCTAGTATCGGATGATCATGTGCTAGGCCTGGGGCTGAAATTGTGTCTGCCCCGTACGAAGCACATGTCGGATGTCTGGTAACTAGTCTCTATATCGGATAACTATAACCTAGTCATATTATCCCGATGACTGCAGTACTTAAGAGAACCAGTACCGTATCATACGTGACCATCATCTCCATATGACTGGAGTGACACTTCCGTCTTGACATCACACCCAACACACTACGATTCTCAATATACCCAGTATTGGCGTATACAGAACCGGTTAAAGCCCTGGACGACCTCAACCAAAGTATATTGATTGTCGCAAGTATTAGCGGTGCAAGTCTCAGGTTAAGACCAAATACACCTACCCTGATTTTGGACTTCCATAGACACATAGTCATACTACCAATGGAATTCCGAAGGGGTCTAATCCAGAGCGAAGCTGTTTCCCGTACCATCGGTAAAATACAACCTCCTATTACACTTGCATGAGTATCCTATACCCAAACATATGAGAACTATTCCGTTGTGCCCTCACAACACGCACAAGTCTAATACTAGTCTTTTACGTATTTATCGATGTCAAATCTCGATAATACTCTGACTAGGGATATTTAATGATTTATCCTTCATGGACTGATACTGTCTCATATCATTCTCAGTCCAGGAACAAATCATATGGACCTCCTATCATTTATATGTCTAGGTGATCTAACCATAAATGATAAGAGTGCAATCTCTTTGTCACATAGTTAATTTGTACAACAACACCGTGATCTGTACAAATAGTGACGCTATGGGTCATAATTGTCCAACAATCTCCCACTTGGCCTATAGCCAGTCACTCAAGTGTCTACCACCCGAACTATGTACGGTTCGCTCAAATTGCCAAGAAAAGGTTTTCGTCAGCGGATTTGCATGATTATCATCTGATGCGATTTGTTCGATCATCACATCGCCATGATGTATGATCCGAACGAATCAGATGAATAGTCAAAGTAAATATCTGGATCGTTGATGAGACCATTAATTATTTAGCCTGTGCTGACGCCTAGCTCAGCTGCTAACAGAACTGTTTCTAATCTAATTAGATATTTATCGACCCCAGAAGGCTTCTATTGCTGCCTCAGCTGCAGTAATAACCCGCATTTGTTGTTTATTCGGTAACAGTATCTTGCTTGGAAGATTTCCAACTCACTATACCGTGGTTCAAACTGTATAGTACCGTTTTTATCGGTTGGGAAACTTTTAGTAGTGATCCCAGTCACTTCAAGTTCTCCTTCTCCTTTGCTTAAGACAGCATCATTAGATCTCTAAGATACTAATGGATGTTCTTAATTTCAATCCAGTGAATATCACTCGGATTGGCCTGTTTGTGAATCCATATGTTCAAAGCGTATGAGACACCAGGTCACGTATATTTTTCAATGTACGAATCCACGGAGAGTTTTCGAAAGCCAAGCTTTCACCGATAGATTGATGGGAATATCATTTCCAAGAAATGACATATTATCATTATTTTATTGGACAACCACTGTTAGTGCGCTCCCACTAACCCTCTTATATACACAAGAATCATTTTCGTTTTTGAATTAAATCATAAACCATTATGATTATATCAAAACGACAATTCCAAGAACCTATGCTTGCTTCAATCCAAACATGGATCGAACAACCTGCAAACCTTGTTTGCTAGTTTTGGTACGACCAAACCGATATGATGTTATAAACATCCTCCAAAAGGTTTCCTTTTCAGGAAAGCGATTTTCCCGTTCCAGCTGTCATATTTCATAAATGAAACATGCAGCATTAGCAAGCATTATCCAAATGGATTTACCGTGGCAATATATAAAAGGTTGAATCATAATCAACACAATGTTGATAACGATACCTTTCCGCTACAAGCCTAGCTTAGTACGTTGGTATGTTGCCATCCATGTACGTCTTTCTTGAAGATTTATAGTACCATTAGGCACAATGCCTTGCGGTACATCAACTAGTATCCAAACTTATTGATATACATGGAATCCATTTTGGACTCATGACACTTTATCATAATCAGGGAGTCGATACCTTGTATCACTTCCTCATATGTAGTCAGTTGATATACCTCAAAAGATTAACATCTTTACGAGGTGAGATCAGAAACCCATACCCCAGGTTGTTTTTTGAATCTCTCCAACTACGCGGTTCTTGTGTATTCGAAGATTAATGGTTTTAGTTTCATCCTTGATGAACTATTTGTGTTCCATTAGGACTGGGTGCCTCGAATAGTATTACTCTGATTTTCATCGAGTTTTACTATCCTCCCACTTACCACTGCATATCGGTATTCCTCTTAGGAAAACCGTATGGTGAGCAACAATCTAACTGTTCTCTTGTGAGTTGTATAAGCACAATACTTATGGTATCCCTAGGATAACCTATATTTGGCACTTATCCAATTTGGGTTTTAGTTTGGTATCATCCAAACATATGCCAAGCATACCCAAATCATCAGGAATGTGAAACCCAGTTTCTTTCCCGTTTATATCTAATATGAAATCTGTCAAACAGATTTTAATGGAACCTTATTCTAAATAAGTTCTGCACTGTTAATGTTTATCCGTTGAAGGAAATGGTAGCTCAGAGCGACTCATGATTAACCTAATCATGTCTAACAAAATTCGGTTACTCAGTTCGGACACACCGTCAAATTGACGTGTTCCGGGAGGAGTCCTCTTTTGAAAGAATACTTTACTCTTTCAAGTATTTTAGAAACTTATTGCTTGAGTATTTTTCATTAAGGTCTTACCGTGACAAAATAATACTGTAGCCGATCTGTATGTCTATTTCGTTTCGAAACTGTAAAAGTTTCCGATTTGTGTTCTTCAAAAGAAACACATAACCATTACACGATGCCACATCCGTATAGGTCACGAAATATTCATATCCACATCTAGCCTAGCTAGACATGGGCCCACTTGCTTCACTATGAACTAGGGCTATCAGATCGGTGGCATTTACACTTTTACCAAGTAAATAGTGTTTTAGGCACTTTGCCCGATAAACTAGATTCGTAGACTTTATTTGATTGGAATCAAATATGTCCTAGTACCCACTCTTCAAAAGTGCGGATATACGAGTCTTGTTTAATGTGTCCCAGACAATATTGCCAGTTTTAAGTTTCTCCCTGATCAAATCAGTTCGAGTTATTTGTTTATCATGATATACGTGTGAGATTTATTTATATTCTAAATATAAATTCTGTTGTTCACATCTAATGTGTTTATCTTAATATCATCTTTATATAATAAAACACCTTAGTGTTCTAAAATATAAAGGTTCAATCTGCAACGGATTAAACACTGATATAAAGATAATGTATCTAGTCAAACTAGTTACATTACAACAGTTTCCTAATTTACGTACATACCCAAAGGGTAGTTCCTAAACTTAGGTATCTACGGTCAAAACAACGACTTTCGTCCCGTTTCCGATTCGCAGATTAATCTCTATTGAATTCAGTATCATGTTCAAAACAGATTCTAAACATCAATACATATATATGTACCACACTAAGTATTTAAATCTAATTTTAATACTAGTAGTGAACATAATTATGACAAACATATTTGAAGTCAGAGCCTTGCTCGTCTTCAATTCCTTTTGGGATATGTCATTTATCTTCCCAGAAGACTATAATGATTTTGTCCTTTCCCCTTTTCCACACTCCAGAAGCCTTTGGCCAAGCCTTGGCATTCTGGAATATCTAAGTAAGGTGCGCCTTGCGCTACTTGCCTAATTGCAAACTTTGACTTTATCTCATTGAGAATAGTCATTAGCTCTCCAAGAGTTTATTATTGCAATTTGTTTACTTCTAAAATCTAAGTATAGATTTATGAAGATCCTTCAATTTCAATATCATACTTTAAGAATCTAATTCTTAGTTCTGATAAAGAAATTAAGGAGTCTATATGACAAGTATAATGGATTAAGCACTAAAGTTATCATTACATGAATATTCCAAATATCATGTTCCACTTATTAGCTGAACTCCAAGCTTAGGCCTAATATGTTATTTTATCAAATAAAGTAACTTATTATTTTTCCAAGACCATCCTGAAATATTATTCCCAATTTGAAAATATAGTCGTTTAAATACATTTTCACCCAGGATTATGTTTTAAACACTAATTTTTCATTTTCAATCTTGATTCTGATAGTCCAACTATTTAATCAAGGATTTGTGGTACTATGTATTATATTGATTATTATAGTCCAACTATATAATCAAATATAATTTAAATTAATTAACCTCAATTACATTGATTACTATAATCCAATTATAAAATCAACTGTAAATCGAAATTAATTAATTCAAATATATTGATTACTATAATCCAATTATATAATCAACTATAATACAGTCCAACTGCTTATTAAAACAACAATTTAAATATTATTCCAACTAACATTTAATTGATTTGACGAAATATTTGTGATTGAGCGCGTATGGCGAGTAATTGAACGAATATTGCAAATCCAATTATTGCCTCCCTTATTTTTCGGCGAGCCTCTAACCCTCTGTTGAGTACTCGGGAAACCGTGTTTCCTAGTGGGCTAGGATCCCGTTAAATATCACACAATCTTGACTTTGGCCAACAAATTGTATGATAATTAACTAGGTAGATCTCTAAGATTGATTGGATCCAATCCAATTCCTAGATCCGGTAGGGGGACATCCAAGTCCGAAACATATATCTTATATATGCCAATACATCCAATGTATTACCTAACCTTTTTCATCTGAATCAACTAAGCCTTGGCTTTGGCACAACAAACTTAGTGATCCCAGTCAAGCGCGACCCATTGACCATGGAAAGCTTCGTAATCAATGTCGATGGACAAGAAGTGGTCTTGACTTTGGCCAACAAACCACAACTTGGACATGACACTGATATGGAACAAAACCTTCGTGATTCAAACACATCTTCGACAGACAAAGGCCTTGACTTTGGCCAACAAACCAATGCCGTCTCGGATCTTGAGTGAGAATCACTCAATGGAAGGAAAGACGCTTAATATTTAGCGAGGGTTTTTCGCGTGCAAATTGGCAACCAATTTATTATCTTTGTTAAGGTCTCATCATCATACACCCTTAAGCATGCATTCTAAACATATAATAAAGCGCGTATGTAAAAGTAAAAATGATATGCGGATGGATACTTTACATTAATCCTAGATCAAATCTCTCACTTTCTCTCTCCAGCTAGCACTTGTATTTACTTCTACCCGTTACACTACACTTCTAAAGAAACCTCATTTACATTGAGGGGAATAGGTGAGAAGAGAATACAAAGAATAAGAGGTGATAGGGCTGGACACGCAGGTCCAATTAATAAATCAAATTTATTACAATTTCCAAAATTGCCCCACCTATCTAATATCCATCTTATATACATTATTCATGCATCGCAACCATGTATTCACACAAGCATGTTATCAATCAATCTAATCAAATTAATTAATCTGATAATTAGTGATCATCCAATGTTCAAACAACGATTTGATTTTGTTCGAGTCAAACTCGTTTTGCGAACACGTACTCAAAGTACGAATTCTCGAATTAAATTAAATTACATAATTAAATCCAATTTAATACGCATTTAATTCTAATTCACTATTTAATTCCAAATTAAATATTACACTTTTATAAAATAAACCTTTCCGAATTTAATCGTTACAGGTCTCAAAGCCCAATTAATATCCAATATTAATTTAATTAAAGTCCAATGGGCTTTTAATTAATTTCTTCAAGGCGTGGACTTTTGGTCAACTCGGGTCAAACCGAATAACCAAAATCCAATCCGGGACTTTTGGTAACTAGTCTCTATATCGGATAACTATGACCTAGTCATATTATCCCGATGACTGCAGTACTTAAGAGAACCAGTACCGTATCCTACGTGACCATCATCTCCATATGACTGGAGTGACACTTCCGTCTTGACATCACATCCAACACACTACGATTCTCAATATACCCAGTATTGGCATACACAGAACCGGTTAAAGCCCTGGACGACCTCAACCAAAGTATATTGATTGTCGCAAGTATTAGCGGTGCAAGTCTCAGGTTAAGACCAAATACACCTACCCTGATTTCGGACTATCATAGACACATAGTCATACTACTAATGGAATTCTGAATGGGTCTAATCCAGAGCGAAGCTGTTTCCCGTACCATCGGTAAAACACAACCTCTTATTACACTTACATGAGTATCCTATACCCAAACATATGCGAACTATGATGTTATGCCCTCACAACACGCACAAGTGTAATACTAGTCTTTTACGTATTTATCGATGTCCAATCTCGATAATACTCTGACTAGGGATATTTAATGATTTATCCTTCGTGGACTGATACTGTCTCATATCATTCTCAGTCCAGGAACAAATCATATGGACCTCCTATCATTTATATATCTAGGTGATCTAATCACAAATGATAAGAGTGCAATCTCTTTGTCACATAGTTAATTTGTACAACAACACCGTGATCTGTACAAATAGTGACGTTATGGGTCATAATTGTCCAACATTGCCGTGAGCCTAGGGCTCATTTGCTTCTTGATTTTGCTTCAAAATCAAAGGTGCTAGCACATCCAAGGAGTCTTACAAAGGTGTTAGGGAAAAATATCCATGAGTTTGGAATTCAAGGAGATGCTTGGAAGATCAAAATACATCAAAGGAAAAGCTTGCAGCAATAACCATGGAGGCAAAGTTTTGAACTTCTCTTCTACATCCAACCGAGCATTGTAAGTATTTTCCGCTATCTTCTTTGCGTATTCACACGTTTCATTTTCTTAATTTGATCTTGGTTAGACCTAGAAAATCCAACAGTGCATTCATATTGATTCAAAAATAAAACCATATATGAGTGGGTCGTGTGATACTCTTCTATGTAACAAGAAATAAGTAAAAGAAAATCAATCTTCCACATGATGAGGAGTGTTAGAGACATTATTCAACACATGGTATGCCTTATTAAGTAAATTCTCAATAGCTTCTAAGAAAGATATGTAATGAGCCTGTTGATGGTGGTTTTTCACCCCGAGAACATTTGAATATCGAGGAGGAGTAGAATGGGGTTTTGAACTTGGCTAGAGGAGAATGAGGAGGGCCTAGAGAGGCTGAAGTCAGACGAAGGACCCGATCCCATTATGTGAAGGAGTTTTCCTGATGACAGAATCGGTTGATGGACCAAAGTTAGGATATCGACCCAACCCAGAAAAGAATTGTTAGATTTGGCATCATTTGAGTGTTTGTAGACGCCGACTCGAGGTGGTCATTGGCAGAATCATACTTACAATGATCGGTTTTGCAATGCGAGGAACAACAAAACTTTTCTTCAAGCTCATTGAACTTTCGACAATGTCCATTTTGTGCTCCTTGTGATATTCGGTCAACTCCATGGATGGATCTCCAAGCTCCAAGCTTAGTGTTGGTGATTCCATGCTCAAGGGTTTGTTTCTCTATCACCTTGGATGACTCTTCATGTGCTAGCATTGGAAAATTTACCACAAATCTTCCATCTTCTTCTTCTATGTCTCGGCATTGCCAAGAAATTGAGAGAAATTTGGCTTCAAAATCCGAGAGGGAGAGAGGGAAAAAAATGGGTTCCAAAACCGTGTAGGGGTGAGAGAAGAGGGAAGAGAAAAAACGTGTTATATATTTTGGTTTATTTGATTTCCAAAAACAATTTCCATTTTTCAAAATTCAAAAATTTTGGTACAAGACTTTAAGTCTTCAACCACCCCATCAACTATTCACATCAATCAATGATGACAAGCATCACTTCACTCAAAGTGATGTGACTTCCATCACTTGATTGACTAGTGATTTGACGCTTGATGTGACTTGTGGGCAGCACTTGAATTCGAAATACGAGTGGGCCCGCAAACACTCCCGGGCTCGGGTTCGCTAATTCCGAATTAACGAATTTTTCGTTGCGACGTAATTAAATCAAATTTAATTAAATAATTATGCCTAGCAAAATTAATATTCACATCGCTAACGAATTAATTCTAAATTAACTCGTTTGTCCGAATTAAAATCTAATTTTAATTCCGCGTTGAAATCCAATTTCGTATAATATATCGAATATATTATATTATCGATTAATTCCAAATTAATAGTTCTCTCTCTTTAAATAATATTTTATCCCAGAAGAGGCGTACATAGAACCTGTTAAAGCCTTGGATGACCAAAACCAAAGTATATTGATTGTCGCAAGTATTAGCGGTGCAAGTCTCAGGTTAAGACCAAATACACCTACCCTGATTCGGACTTCCATAGACACATAGTCATACTACCAATGGAATTCCAAGGGGTCTATCCAGAGAGAAGCTGTTTCCGTACCATCGGTAAACACAACCTCCTATTACACTTGCATGAGTATCCTATACCCAAATATATGAGAACTATGCCGTTATGCTCCCACAACGCGCACAAGTGTAATACTAGTCTTTTACGCATTATCGATGTCCAATCTCGATAATACTCTGACTAAGGATGTTTAATGATTAAAACTTTGTGGATTGATATTGTCTCATATCATCTCAATCTGGAACTAATCATAAGGACCTTCTATCATTTATATATCTAGGTAATCCAATTACAAATGATAAAAGGGTAATTTCCTTTGTCACACAGTTAATTTGTACAACAACACCATGATCTGTACAAATAGTGATGCTATGGGTCATAATTGTCCAACAATCTCCCACTTGGCCTATAGCCAATCACTCAATTGTCCTACACCCGAACTATGTACGGTTCGCTCAAACTTCTGCTGAGAAAATACTTTCGTCGGCGGATTTACAGTGTTATCATCTGATGTGATTTATTCGATCATCACATCGCCATGATGTATGATCCGAACAAATCAGATGAATATTTGAAGTATATATCTTGATCGTTGATGAGACCATTAATTTTTTAGCCTGTGTTGTAGCCTAGCTCAGCTGCTAACAGAACTACTCATAATCTGATTAGGATTATTATCAATCCAAAAGGCTTTTATTGCTGCCTCAACTACAGCAATATTCCGCTTTTGTTGTTTATTCGGCAACAGTATCTTACTTGGAATATTTCCAGCTCACTGTTCCGTTATTCAAACTATATAGTACCTTTATTACGACTTATAGTCATTTTTATCGGTTAGGAAACTTACAGCAGAGAACCCAGTCACTTCAAGTTCTTCTTCTCCACAGTATAAGAAAGCATCCTTAGTTCATCTAAGAAACTTAAGGATGTTCTTAACATCAATCCAGTGATTATCACTTGGATTGGCCCGATTGACTCCATATGCTCAAAGCATATGAGACACCAGGTCGCGTACATTTATTTCAATGTACGAGTTCTCGGAGAGTACCAACAACTTTAAATCTATCCCAGTAGATCCTTATTCCTAGAATAAAGGTTGTTTCTCCCAAGAATTCTACGGAGAATTTTCATGAAAGCCAAGCTTTCACCGATTGTATTATGGAATATCATTTCCAAGAAATGACATATCATCATTATTTAGGACATCCACTGTCAGTGCGCTCCCACTAACCTCCTTATATACACAAGAATCATTTTCGTTTTGAATTAAATCAAATACCATTATGATTACATCAAAACGATAGTTCCAAGAACGCAATGCTTGCTTCAATCCATGAATGGATCGAATTAACTTGCAAACCTTGTTTGCTCGTTTTGGTACGACAAACCCGTCAGGATGTTATAAACATCCTCCAAAAGGTTTCCGTTAAGGAAAGCTGTTTTGGCATTCGGCTGCCATATTTCATGAATGAAACATGCAGCATCAGCAAGCATTATCTAAATGGATTTAACAATGGCAACAGTTAAAAGGTTTCGTCGTAATCGACACAATGTTGATAACGATACCTTTTTCGCTACAAGCCCAACTTAGTACGTTGGTATGTTGCCTTCTATGTATGTCTTCCTTGAAGACTTATATAGTACCAATAGGCACAATGCATTCCGATACAACAACCAGTGTCCAAACTTGGTTGGTATACATGGAATCCATTTCGGACTTCATGGCACTTTGCCATAATAGGGAGTCGATACCTTGTATCACTTCCTCATACGTATTCAGTTCGTATTCCTCAATAAGATTGACATCTTTACGAGGTGAGATCAGAAACCCATACCTCCCAGGTTTTTTTCTGACTCTCTCTGACTTACGCGGTTCTTGTGTATTCGAAGATTATTGGTATAGTTTCATCCTTGATGAACTATTTGTGTTCCATTAAGGAATCGATGCCTGGAATAGTATTACTCTGATTTTCATCGAGTTTTACTTTCCTCTCACTTACCACTGCATATAGGTATTCCTCTTAGGAAAATCGCATGGAGAGCAACAATTACATTGTTCTCATGTGAGATGTATAAGTACTATACTTTGGTTACACTAGGATAACCTACAAATTAGGTACTTATCCGATTTGGGTTCTAGTTTGGTATCATCCAAACATATGCCCATCATTCCCAAATCTCCAGGAATGAGAAAAACCCGGTTTCTTTCCTGTTCATATCTAATATGAAATCTGTCAAACAGATTTTTATGGAACCTTAATAAAAATAAGTTTTACACTGTTTAATCGTATCCCTTGAAGGAAATGGTAGCTCAGAGCGACTCATGATTAACCTTATCATGTCCAACAAAATTTGGTTTCTCTGTTCGGACACACCGTCAAATTGACGTGTTCCGGGAGGAGTCCTCATTGAAAGAATACTATACTCTTTCAGGTATTCGAGAAACTTATTGCTTAAGTATTTTCCATCATGGTCTAACCGTGACGGTTTTAATACTTTAGCCGATTTGTTTGTCTACTTCGTGTCGAAACTCTTTGAATTTATCAAAAGTTTCTGATTCGTGTTTCAAAAGAAACACATAACCATAACGCGATGCCATATCCGTAAAGGTCACGAAACATTCATATCCACCTCTAGCCTAGCTATACATGGGCCCACTTACTTTACTATGAACGAGGGCTAACAGATCGGTGGCATTTGCACTTTTACCAAGTAAAAGGCACTTTAGGCACTTTGCCTAATAAACTAGATTCGTAGACATCATTTGAATAGAATCAAATCCGTCCTAGTATCCACTCTTCAAAAGTGTGGATATACGAGTCTTGTTATTTGTGTCCTAGACAACAATGCCACAAATAAGTGTTATCTGATCAAATCAGTTTGAGCTATTTGTTTGTCATGTCATACGTTTGAGATTTATTTATATTCAAAATATAAATACTGTTATTCACATCTAATGTGCTTATCTCAATATCATCGTTATAAAATAAAACACTTTAGTGTTCTAGAATATAAAGGTATACCCGCAACGGGTTAAACCCTGATATAGAGATAATGTTTCTAGTCAAACTAGTTACATTGTAATAGTTTCCTAATTTAAGTACAAACCCAAAGTGTAGTTCCTAAACTTAGGTTTCTACAGTTAAAACAGCGACTCTCGTCCCATTTTCGATTCGTAGATAGATCTCATCTGAAGTCGGTATCCTGCTCTCAGCAGATTCTGCACATCAACACATATTTATGTACCACATTTAGTATCTAAAATCCAATTTTAATACTAGTAGTGAACATGTTTATGACAAACATATTTGAAGTCGGAGCCTTGCCCGTCTTCTCTTCCTTCATGTCTGCCTTGTCCATACGGCAGTCACGCTTCCAGTGACCCCGTTTGCCACAGTTTAGGCAGACATTTTGGGATATGTCCTATGTCTTCCCATAAGATTATAATGATTTTGCCTTTGCCCATTTTCCACACCCCATAAGCCTTTGGCCAAGCCTTGGCCTTCCGGAATGTCGAAGTAAGATGCGCCTTGTGCTTCTTGCCTTATTGCAAACTCTGGCTTTGTCTCCTTGAGTATAGCCATTAACTCTTCGAGAGTTTTCTATTGCAATTTGTACTTCTAAGATCTAAGGATAGATCTATGAAAATCCTTCAATTTCAATATCATACTATAAGGATCTAATCCTTAGTTCTGACTAAGAAATTAAGGAGTCTTTGCGGCAAGCATAACAGATTAAGCACTAAAGTTATCATCATATGAATATTCCAAATATCATGTTCTACTATTTGCTCAACTCCGGGCTTAGGCTCGAGATGTCACTCTATCAAATAAAGTAACTTCTCGGTCTCCAGGACTATCCTGAGATTTTGTTCCCAATCTGAAAATTAAAGTCGTTTAATGACATTTTCACCTAGGATTATGTTTTAAATACTAATCTTTCAATTATCTTGATTGCTATAGTCCAACTATCCAATCAACGATTTTAGGTACTATTTATTATAATGATTACTATAGTCTAACTATATAATCAATTATAATTCAATTGGTTAAATTCAAATATATTGATTACTATAATCCAATTATATAATCAACTATAATTGAAGTAGTTTGAATACAGTCCAACTGTTTAATTTAAAACAACAATTAAATATTAGTCCAACTAATAAATAATTACGTATTGACGAAAAATTGAAATGAGCGCGTATGGGAAGTAACTAAACGAATATTGCAAATTTAATACTTGCCTCCCACTATTTTTCGGCGAGTCTCTAACCCTTTGTGGAGTACTCGGGAAACCTTGTTTCCTAGTGGGCTAGGATCCTGTCAAATAACATACAATCTTGACTTTGGCCAACAAATTGTATCATAAATAACTAGGTAGATCTCTAAGATCAATTGGATCCCATCTAATTCCTAGATCCAGCAGGTGGACATCCAAGTCCGAAACATATATCTTATATATGCCAATATATCCAATATATTCCCTAACCTTTTTCTTCTGAATCAACTAAGCATTGGCTTTGGCACAACAAACTTAATGATCCCAGTTAAGCGGAACCCATTGATCATGGAAAGCCTCGTAATCGATGTCGATGGACAAGAAGTGATCTTGACTTTGGCCAAAAAATCACAACTTGGACAAGACACCGATATGGAACAAAGCCTTCATGATTCAAACACATCCGCGACGGACAAAGGTATTGACTTTGGCCAACAAACCAGTGCCAATCTTGGATCTTGAGTAAGAATCACTCAATGGAAGGAAAAACGCTTAATATGTAGTGAGAGTTTTTTTTTTCGCGTAAATTGGCAACCAATTTATTATCTTTGTTAAGGTCTCATCATCATACACCCTTAAACATGCATTCTAAAAACATAATAAGGCGCGTATAAATAAATATAATAATGATATGCGAATGGATACTTAACACATTGTTCCTAGAACAAATCTCTCCATTTCCTCTCTCCCGCTAGCACAAGTATTACTTCTACCCGATTACATAACACTTCTAAAGAAACCTCATTTACATTGAGGGGAATAGGTGAGAAGAGAAATACAAAGAGTCAAGAGGTAATATGCTGGACAAGCAGGTCCAATTTAATAAATTCTAAATTTATTACAACAATTTCCAAAATTGTCCTCATTCATCTAATATCAATCTGATATACATTATTCATACATCGCATCCATGTATTCACACAAAGCATGTTATCAATCAATCTAATCCAATTAATTAATCTGAAATTAATGACCATCCAATGTTCAAACAACGATTTGATTTTGCGCGAGTCCGACTCGTTTTATGAATAAGTACTCAAAGTACAAATTCTCGAATTATATTAAACTACAACATTAAATCCAATTTAATTTGTATTTAATACTAATTCTATATTTAATTCTAAATAAATAATTACACTTTTTATGTGCCTTTACGACTTAGATTCTAAATCTAATCGTTACGGGTCTCAAAGCCCGATTAACATCCAATATTAATTTAATTAAAGTCCAATGGGCTTTTAATTAATTTCATAAGGCATGGACTTTTGGTCAATGTGGGTCAAACCCAAATACCAAATCCCATTTAAGGAATCACCCTTATTTGCCAAGAAACCAATTTAGGCCCATTAGGCCAAATTAAAATTAAAGGTCCATTAAGTCATATTTGGACTTTATGGATATGGTTTTGGGCCCAATTGGATCCAACCAATTAGCCTAAACCAAACTTGGCCCAACCAAGCCCATTAAGCCCAAATACAAATTTACAAGCCCAATTTCTAAATTAAGCCCAATTAATTAAATTCCAAATTTCCAAATTTCATAATTTAATTAACCTAAGTGTATAGCCATAATTAATTACTCAAATTAATATTTCCAAAACATCAATTTACTCAATTAATTATGCTTATTATCATCAACTTATGTCCAACACAATTGAATCAAAATCAATCATTTTCCATGCTACATCATTCACGGCAATTAGGGATTTTTGTCCAATTCCAAATTCAATCCAATTGAATCTCAAATTAATATTTCCCAATGTTGGACAAAATGACCCATAGCGTCACTATTTGCACAGATCATTGTGTTGTTGTAGCAAATTAACTATGTGACAAGGAAATTGCACTCTCATCATTTGTGATTGGATCACCATAGATATATAAATGAAGAGAGGTCCCTATGATTAGTTCCTGGACTGAGAATGATATGAGACAGTATCGGTCCCCGAAGGATTAATCATTAAATATCCCTAGCCGGAGTATTATCGAGACTGGACATCGATAATGCGGAATAGGCCAGTATTGCACTTGTGTGCGTTGTGAGGGCACAACGACATAGTTCTCATATATATAAGTATTGGATACTTATGCAAGTGCGATAGGAGGTCGTGTTTCACCGATGGTACGGGAAACAGCTTCGCTCTGGATAGACCCTTCGGAATCCCATTGGTATTATGACTATGTGTCTATGGGAAGCCGAAATCAAGGTAGGTGTGTATAGTCTTAACCTGAGACTTACATCGCTAATACTTACGATAATCGATAGAGTTTGGTCTTGGTGGTACAGGATTTAACCGATTCTGCGTACACCACTTCTGGGTTTATCAGAGAGTCGTAGTGTATTGGGTGTGATGTCAAGACGGAAGTATCACTTCAGTCATATTGGAGATGATGTCATGCAGGATACGGTACTAGTGCTCTTGAGTGTTGCGCAACCAATCGGGATATTGTGACTAGGTCATGAATATCCTATTATAGAGACTATGTTACCAGGCATCTGATACGTGCTTCGGACGGGGTAGACACTTATCCAGCCCCAGCCCTAGCACGTGACTATCCGATACTGGGCCGATACACACAATACAATTGTATACTATGCTTGATACAGATCTTAATATTCTTAAATGGATATGTCCGGAGAATTGGGAAGACTTGGTGCTTTGCTAGGAGTCGACCTTGTCTCGTAAATTGGTAAAACGTAGTACTTGGTACGTACGTGATTCGGATACTCCGACGACTGTATTTACTGCCAACTTATCTGGGGATCTCATGGGTCGCTTCCCGATAATCCACCGATGACGCACAACTCACACTCTTGAATAATCTGGGATTATATAGAAGAGAGAGAGAATTAATCTAGGATTAATAACGGAGATATTTTATCTAGGATAAAATATCGTCTAGAGAGAGATAACGATTAATTTGGAATTAATTGGTAAATTAATATATTCGATATATTAAATGAAATTAGATTTCGACGCGGAATTAAAATTAGATTTTAATTCGGGCGAACGAATTAATTTAGAATTAATTCGTTAGCGATGTGAATAGTGAATTCGCTAGGCGTAATCATCTAATTACGACGCGATGGAAAAATCGGATTTGGTAATTTGGAATTCATCAAGCGTCAAATCAAAAGTCACTTTGAGTGATTGATTGATTGATTGATTGATTGATGGATTGATGGATTGACTTGCATCACATCACTTTATTAAAGTGACATGTGAATAGTTGATGTAAGTTGGTGTAATAGTGTTTGGGGAGAAAAACTTTTACTTTTGATTTTATTTAATTCAATTAAGTAATTGGTTTTATTTATTTTTCTTGGAAAATATATAAAGCTTTTTGGAAAAGCTTTTCATCTAACCATTTACACAAAATTCTTTCTCTCTCATTTCTCCTCTTCTCCTCACGCCAAAAGCATAAAATGCTCACTGTTTTTGAAGCCAATAATGGTGTGAGCTTTAGGGAAGCAAGAGTGGTTTTTCATGGTGAGAAATCAAGTGCTAGCACACTTACGAGTCTTGCGAAGGTGGTAGGGAGGTTCGCCAATGAGCCGGGATCCGTTAGACGAGGCTTGGAGCTCCGTTTTCTCAGCTCAAATCTGAAAATTTGGAGGCAGTGGACTGGTCAGTTTTGGCGTGAAGGGCAGTGGGCTTTTTGGCTTCATTCGTCTCCAAATCGACTCAACCGATCGATGTGAGTATTCCGCTATCTCCATTGATGTGTTCACACAATGTTTTCATTGCTATTTTGATCTTGGGACCTAGATAATTACCAACAATGGCATCAAGAGCCTAAGTTCAAGCATGAAAAATGTAGGGCTTAAAATTTGGGTAAATGTTTGTTGAGCATGATTTGAATAAATTGATTGTTTAAGTATGCTTATAACATGTTTAATTTCATTTTGGTTGGACCAATTTGTTGAAAAATGATTTGGAATTATTTTCCCCAAATTAATCCCCTTGGCCGAATGTATTGGTATTTTTGGATTCTTGGAATTTTTGATTTTTGATTCATTTGATGAGTTGGAATCAATTAGGTTGATGTTAATTTGAATCGAATTGGATTGGATTTTGAATTGAACATTAATCCCCAATTTACTTCACATGGCCGAATTCAATATGCCCTTGAATGTCTTGGTGATTTTGATTTTGTGACATTGGATGTGTATGAAATCAAAGTGGATGGTGATTTGATGTCGACTGTGGGTTCGATTGGATTGAAACCGAATCGGACACAAAATCCCTCCTTGGCCGAGAGCTTTGAAGCATGTAAATGGGTTTGATTTTCAATCATTTGTGTGTTTGACATATAATAATGAATTGAGTATGATTAATTGGACTAATTTAGTGTTTTGGAAATGTTGATTTAGTTGATTAATCATGTAATGCACTTTAGGTAATTAAATTGCGGAATTGGATTCATGAAATTTAATTATTTAGGCTTAAATTGGATTTGGGCTTCTAATGTTGTATTTGGGCCTATTGGGCTTGATTTTATCAAGTTGGGTTTAGGCCAAATGGATTGGATCCAATTGGGCCCAAAACCTTAACCATAAAGCCCAAATGCGACTAATGAACCTTTAAAGTTCAATTGGGCCTAATGGGCCAAGATTGATTTATGGGCTTATGGGGTAAATCCCGGATTGGACTTTGGTTATCGGTTTGACCCGAGTCGACCAAAAGTCCACGCCTTAAGAAATCAATTAAAAGCCCATTGGACTTTAATTGAATTAACGTTGGACGTTAATCGGTCTTTGAGACGCGTTACGATTAAATTTGGAATTTAAATCGTAAAAGGTTTATTAATAAAGTGTAATGTTTAATTTGAAATTGAATAGTGAATTAGTATTAAGTACATGTTAAATTAGATTTAATAATGTAGTTTAATTTAATTCATGAATTCGTACTTTAAGTACTTATTCGCAAAACGAGTTTGACTCGAACAAAATCAAATCGTTGTTTGAACATTGGATGATCACTTAATTATAAGATTAATTAATTTGATTAGATTGATTGATAGCATGCTTATGTGTGTGAATACGTGGTTGTGATTGAATGAATAATGTATATCGGATGGATATTAGATGGGTGGGCAATTTTAGAAATTGTTGTAATAAATTCGATTTATTAAATTAGACCTGCGTGTCCAGCCTTATCACCTTCATTCTCTTTGTATTCTCTTCTCACCTATTCCCCTCCATGTAAATGAGGTTTCTTTAGAAGTGTAGTGTAACGGGTATAAGTAATACAAGTGCTAGCTTGAGTGAGAAAGGGAGAGATTTGATCTAGAATCAATGTGTAAAGTATCCATCCGCATATCATTATTATTTATTTCATACTCGCTTTATTATGTGTTTAGAATGCATGTTTAAGGGTGTATGATGATGAGACCTTAACAAAGATAATTAAATTGGTAGCCAATTTGCACGCGAAAAACCTCGTTAAATATCAAGAATTTATTTTCCTTCCATTGAGTGATTCTTACTCAAGATCCGAGATTGGCAGGGGTTGTTGGCCAAAGTCAAGCCCTTGTCCGTCGAAGATGTGTTTTATCACGAGGCTTTGTTCCATATCGGTGTCGTGTCCAAGTTGTGGTTTGTTGGCCAAAGTCAAGACCACTTCTTGTCCATTGACATTGATTACGAAGCTTCCATGTCAATGGATCCGCGCTTGACTGGGATCACTAGGTTTGTTGTGCCAAAGCCAAGGCCTAGTTGATTCAGAGGAAAAAGGTTAGGGTATACATTCGATGTATAGGCATATATAAGATATATGTTTGGGACTTGGATGTCCACCTACTGGATCTAGGAGTTGGATGAGATCCAATTGATCTTCGAGATCTACCTAGTTAATTATCATACAATTTGTTGGCCAAAGTCAAGATTGTGTGATATTTAACGGGATCCTAGCCCACTAGGAACACGGTTTCCCGAGTACTCGACAAGGGTAGAGGCTCGACGAAAAATAGTGGGAGGCAAGTATTAAATTTGCAACATTCGTTCGAATACTCGCTAAACGCGCTCATCTATATTTTACTCGTCATATTAATCAAAAGTATTAGTTGGACTAATATTTTATGTTGTTTTAAAAATATATATAGTTGGACTATATACAAACTCATTCAATATATAGTTGATTTTATAATTGGATTATAGTAATCAATATAATTGAATTAAAATGATAGTTGATTTTATAATTAGATTATAGTAATCAATATTAAAATTATAGTTGATTAAATAATTGGATTATTGTAATCATTATAATAAATAGTACCTTATTAAATTGATTAAATAGTTGGACTATTGAAATCAAGAAAGAATTGAAAAGTTGAATATTTAAAATATATAATCCTTGGATTAAATGTTTTAAATGATTTAATTTTCATTGGGAATTAATAATAGGTTACTTTATTGGATAAAATAACTTGTTATCTAGGCCATAATTAAGCAAATAAGTAGAGCATAAAATCTTTGGAAGATTTATGTGATGATGACTTTAGTGCTTAATTAATATACTTATCATAAATCTATCTTTAGATTTAAAAGTATTAAATTGCATTAATAATTCTTATTCTTAGAGATTGATTTGACTATTCTATAGGTGAAAAGTCAAAGTTTGCAATTGGGCGTGTTGCACAAGGTGCACATCATTTCGATATTCCAAAACCCAAGGCTTGGCCAAAGGTTTGTGAAATATTGAAAAGATAATTGACATATCCCAAAGTGACTACCATTTGGATATGGAAGACACGAAGGAATTAAAGAAAGGGCGAGGCTCTGACTTAAAATATTTGTCAAAGTTATGTTCACTACTAGTATTGAAATTGGATTTTAAATACTTAGTGTGATACATAAAATATATGTATTGATGTTCAGATCCGCTATGAGCTGGATACTGACTTCAAGCTGAGATTTCTCTGCGAATCGGAAACGGACGAAAGTCGTTGTTTCGACCGTAGATACCTAAGTTTAGGAACTACCCTTCGGGTATGTACTTAAATTAGGAACTGTTATGATGTAACTAGTTTGACTAGAGACATTATCTCTATATCAGTGTTTAATCCGTTACGGATAAAACCTTTATATTCTAGAACACCAAGTGTTTCATTATATAAAGATGATACTGAGATAAATACATTAGATGTAAATAACAGAATTTATATTTTGAATATAAATAAAATCTCAAACATATAAAAATGACAAATAAATAGCTCCAATTGATTTGATCAATAGAGACTTATTTGTGGCATTGTTGTCTAGGACACAATTAAACGAGACTCGTATATCCACACTTTTGAAGAGTGGGTACTAGGACTGATTTGACCTATTCAAATAAGGTCTGCGAATCTAGTTTATTAGTAAAGTACCTAAAATACTATTTACTTAGGAATAGTAAAAGGGCCACCGATCTGTTAGCCCTGTTCATGGTGAAGTAAGTGGGCCCATATCTAGCTAGACTAGATGTGAACATGAATATTTCGTGACCTTGACGGATTTAGCATCACGTTATGGTTATGTTTTCTTTGAAGAACACAAATCAGAAACTTTAGAGTTTCGACACGAAATATAAAACAGATCGGCTTTAGTATTATGCCGCCACGGTAAGACCGTAATGGAAAATACTTAAACAGTAAGTTTCATATGTACATGAAAGAGTACGGTATTCTTCATATGAGGACTCCTCCCGAGACGTCAGTTAGACGGTGGTGTCCGAACTAAAACCGAATTTTGTTGGACATGATAAGGTTTATCACGAGTCGCTCTGAGCTAGTGTTTCCTTCTATAGGATATGTAAACAGTGCAAAGCTTATTTAGAATAAGGTTCCATATAAATCTGTTTGACAGATATCATATAGGATATGAACAGGGAAGAAACGAGGTTTCTCATTCCTGGTAATTTGGGTATGGCAGGCATAACGTTTGGATGATACCAACTAAGAACCCAATTGGATAAGTGCCAATATAGGTTATCCTAAGGGAAACCTTAAGTATAGTACTTATAAATCTCACATGAGAACAATGTGATTGTTGCTCACCATGCGGTTTTTTCCTGAGAGGAATACCGATATGCAGTGGTCAGTGGGAGGATAGTGATACTCGATGAAAATCGGAGTAATAATGTTCAAGGCACGAAGTCCTTAATGGAACACAAAATTCATCTATGATGAATCTGTACCATTAATCTTCAAATACACAAGAACTTCGTAGATCGGATAGAGTCAGAAAACAACCTAGGGTATGGGTTTCTGATCTAACCTCATAAAGATGTCAATCTTATGAAGGTATATCCACCGACTACGTTTGAGGAAGTGATAAGAGGTATCGACCCCTATTATGGCAAAGTGCCATGAATCCGAAATGGATTCCATGTATAACAACTATTTTGGATACTAGTTGTTGTACCACAAGGCATTGTGCCTATTGGTACATTAACGTCTTCAAGGAATACATACATGGAAGGCAACATACCAACATACAAAGCTGGGCTTTTGACGGAAAGGTATCGTTATCAACATTGTGTAATAACGGTTCAACCTTTTACCTGTTGCCATGGTAAATCCATTTTGAAGATGCTTGTAGATAACTGCGTATTTCATTTATGAAATGTGTCAGTTGCAGATCAAAATCGCTTTCCTAAAAGGAAACCTTAAGGAGAATGTTTATAACATTCTGACGATTTTGAATAACCGACAAACAAGGTTTGCGGGTTATTCGATCCATGTTTGGATTGAAGCAAGCATAAGGTTCTTGGAACTGACGTTTTGAAATAATCATAATGGTTATGATTTGACTCAAAACGAAATAATTCTTGTGTATATAAGGAGGTTAGTGGAGGGCACTGACAATGAAATTCCCATAAAACAATTGGTGAAAGCTTGGCTTTCATAGATATTCTTTCAATAGAAATTCTCCGTAGAATTCTGGGGAGTAACAACCTTTATTCAAGGAATAAAGATCTACTGGGATAGATTTGGAGTTGTTAACACTCTCTTGGAAATTATACACTTAAAATGTACTAGATAGGGTGTCTCATACGCTTCGAGCATATGGAGTCACGATCAGGTCAATCCAAGTGATAGTCACTGGATTGAACATTAAGAACATCTGTTAGTATCTGAGAGAACTAAAGATGCTGTCTTAAACTATGGAGAAGGAGAACTTGAAGTGACTGGGATCACTGCTGCAAGTTTCCAAACAATTAAATACTACGGTACTATAAAGTTTGAATAACGGGACAGTGAGCTGGAAATCTTCCAAGCAAGATAACTGTTGCCGAATAAACAACAAATGCGGATTATTGCTGCAGCTGAGGCAGCAATAGAAGCCATTTGGATCAAAAATAATCTAATTAGATTAGATATAGTTCTTTTAGCAGCTGAGCTAGGCGTCAGCACAGGCTAAGGAATTAAAGGTCTCATCGACGATCCAGATATATACTTCTATATCATCTGATTCGTTCGGATCATACATCGTGGCGATGTGATGATCGTGTAAATCGCGTCAGACGATAATCAAACAAATCCGCTGACGAAAACCTTTCCTCAGCAATTGAGCGAACCGTAATAGTTCGGGTGTGGGACACTTGAGTGACTGGCTATGTGCCAAGTGGGAGATTGTTGGACAAAATGACCCATAGCGTCACTATTTGCACAGATCATTGTGTTGTTGTAGCAAATTAACTATGTGACAAGGAAATTGCACTCTCATCATTTATGATTGGATCACCATAGATATATAAATGAAGAGAGGTCCCTATGATTAGTTCCTGGACTGAGAATGATATGAGACAGTATCGGTCCCCGAAGGATTAATCATTAAATATCCCTAGCCGGAGTATTATCGAGACTGGACATCGATAATGCGGAATAGGCTAGTATTGCACTTGTGTGCGTTGTGAGGTCACAACGGCATAGTTCTTATATATATAAGTATTGGATACTTATGCAAGTGCGATAGGAGGTCGTGTTTCATCGATGGTACGGGAAACAGCTTCGCTCTGGATAGACCCTTCGGAATCCCATTGGTATTATGACTATGTGTTTATGGGAGGCCGAAATCAAGGTAGGTGTGTATAGTCTTAACCTGAGACTTACATCACTAATACTTACGATAATCGATAGACTTTGGTCTTGGTGTTACAGGCTTTAACCGGTTCTGCGTACACCACTTCTGGGTTTATCAGAGAGTCGTAGTGTATTGGGTGTGATGTCAAGACGGAAGTATCACTTCAGTCATATTGGAGATGATGTCACGCAGGATACGGTACTAGTGCTCTTGAGTGTTGCGCAACCAATCGGGATATTGTGACTAGGTCATGAATATCCGATTATAGAGACTATGTTACCAGGCATCCGATATGTGCTTCGGACGAGGTAGACACTAATCCAGCCCCAGCCCTAACACGTGACTATCCGATACTGGGCCGATACACACAATACAATTGTATACTACGATTGATACAGATCTTAGTATTCTTAAATGGATATGTCCGGAGAATTGGGAAGACTTGGTGCTTTGCTAGGAGTCGACCTTGTCTCGTAAATCGGTAAAACGTAGTACTTGGTACGTACGTGATTCGGATACTCCGACGACCGTATTTACTGCCAACTTATCTGGGGATCTCATGGGTCGCTTCCCGATAATCCACCGATGACGCACAACTCGCACTCTTGAATAATCTGGGATTATATAGAAGAGAGAGAGAATTAATCTAGGATTAATAACGGAGATATTTTATCTAGGATAAATATCGTCTAGAGAGAGATAACGATAATTTGGAATTAATCGGTAAATTAATATATTCGATATATTAAATGAAATTAGATTTCGACGCGGAATTAAAATTAGATTTTAATTCGGGCGAACGAATTAATTTAGAATTAATTCGTTAGCGACGTGAATAGTGAATTCGCTAGGCGTAATCATCTAATTACGACGCGACGGAAAAATCATTAATTTGGAATTAACGAACCAGAGCCCGAGTGCGATTGCGAGCGCATTCGTATTTCGAATTCGAGTGCGGCGACGCAAGTCACATCAAGCGTCAAATCAATCGTCACATCAAGCGTCAAATCAAAAGTCACTTTGAGTGATTGATTGATTGATTGATTGATTGATGGATTGATGGATTGACTTGCATCACATCACTTTATTAAGTGACATGTGAATAGTTGATGTAAGTTGGTGTATAGTGTTTGGGGTGAAAAACTTTTACTTTTGAATTTATTTAAATCAATTAAGTAATTGGTTTTATTTATTTTTCTTGGAAAATATATAAAGCTTTTTGGAAAAGCTGTTCATCTAACCATTTACACAAAATCTTTCTCTCTCATTTCTCCTCTTCTCTCTCACGCCAAAAGCATAAAATGCTCACTGTTTTTGAGCCAATAATGGCGTGAGCTTTAGGGAAGCAAGAGTGGTTTTTCATGGTGAGAAATCAAGTGCTAGCACACTTACGAGTCTTGCGAATGTGGTAGGGAGGTTCGCCATGAGCCGGGATCCGTTAGACGAGGCTTGGAGCTCCGTTTTCTCAGCTCAAATCTGAAAATTTGGAGGCAGTGGAATGGTCAGTTTTGGCGTGAAGGGCAGTGGGCTTTTTGGCTTCATTCGTCTCCAAATCGACTCAACCGATCGATGTGAGTATTCCGCTATCTCCATTGATGTGTTCACACAATGTTTTCATTGCTTGTTTGATCTTGGGACCTAGATAATTACCAACACCCAAGTCTTTCAAACTCATCCAATGATTCAAAAAACAAAATTACCATGACATTAGGGCACCTCCAAGTTTCGGCCAAGCCTCAAATTTGGGGAAAAATTGATCCAATCTATTTTTCATAAAATTGATCACAAACAACTCCAAGTCATCCATATACAAGCATGCTCAAACAAGTAATTTAGTCAAAACATGCTCAAATCCATTTTACCCAAATTTTACCCTAAGTATATTTCATGCTCAAAATGGCTCTGATACCATTGTTGAGTTTCTAGATAAGTCCCAAGATCAATTTAAGCATAGAAACATGTGTGAATACTCAAAGAGGTATGGCAGAATCATACTTACAATGATCGGTTTTGCGATGCGAGGAACAACAAAACTTTTCTTCAAGCTCCTTGAACTTTCGGCAATGTCCATTTTGTGCTCCTTGTGATACTCGGTCAACTCCATGGATGGATCTCCAAGATCCAAGCTTAGTGTTGGTGATTCCATGCTCAAGGGTTTGTTTCCCTATCACCTTGGATGACTCTTCATGTGCTAGCATTGGAAAATTTGCCACAAATCTTCCATCTTCCTCTTCTATGTCTCGGCCTTGCCAAGAAATTGAGAGAAATTTGGCTTCAAAAGCCGAAAGGGAGAGAGGGAAAAAGATGGGTTCCAAAACCGTGTAAGGGAGAGAGAAGAGGGAAGAGAAAAAAAATGTGTTATATATTTTGGTTTATTTGATTTCCAAAAACAAATATCAAAAACAATTTCCATTTTTCAAAATTCAAAAATTTTGGTACAAGACTTTAAGTCTTCAACCACCCCCATCAACTATTCACATCAATCAATGATGACAAGCATCACTTCACTCAAAGTGATGTGACTTCCATCACTTGATTGACTAGTGATTTGACGCTTGATGTGACTTGTGGGCCTCACTTGAATACGAAATACGAGTGGGCCCGCAAACACTCCCTGGCTCGGGTTCGCTAATTCCAAATTAACGAATTTTCCGTTGCGACGTAAATAAATCAAATTTAATTAAATAATTATGCCTATTAAAATTACTATTCACATCGCTAACGAATTAATTCTAAATTAACTCGTTCGCCCGAATTAAAATCTAATTTTAATTCCGCATTGAAATCCAATTTCGTATAATATATCGAATATATTATATTATCGATTAATTCCAAATTAATCGTTCTCTTTCTTAAATAATATTTTATCCCAGATAAAATATCTCCTTAATTAATCCCAAATTAATTTTCTCTCTCTTATTATTAATCCCAGATTAATAAAGTGCGAGTCATACGTCATCGGTGAATCTTCGGGAAGTGACCCATGAGATCCTCGGATATGTTGGTAGTAAATCCGGTCGTCGGACTATCCGAACACGTACGTACCTAGAACTACGTTTTTACCGATTTATAAGACATTGTTGGCTTCTAGCAAAGCACCATGCCTACCCAATTCTCCAGAAATATTCTTAAAGGAATATGTGATCTATATCAGGCGTAGTATACGTAGTATTGCGTATTACGATCCAACATCGGATGTCACGTGCAAGGCCTGGGGCTGGAATTGTGTCTGCCCCGTACGAAGCCCATATCGGATCTCTGGTAACTAGTCTCTATAATCAGATAAACATGACCTAGTCATAATATCCTGATAGCTGCAGCATAAAAGAGTACCAGTTCTGTATCCTACGTGATCATCATCTCCACTATGACTGGAGTGATACTTCCATCTTGACATCACACCCAATACACTACGATTCTCAATATACCCAGAAAAGGCATACACAGAACCTGTTAAAGCCCTGGACGACCAAAACCAAAGTATATTGATTGTCGCAAGTATTAGCGGTGCAAGTCTCAGTTAAGACCAAATACACCTACCCTGATTCGGACTTCCATAGACACATAGTCATACTACCAATGGAATTCCGAGGGGTCTATCCAGAGAGAAGCTGTTTCCGTACCATCGGTAAACACAACCTCCTATTACACTTGCATGAGTATCCTATACCCAAATATATGAGAACTATGCCGTTATGCTCCCACAACGCGCACAAGTGTAATACTAGTTTTTTACGCATTATCGATGTCCAATCTCGATAATACTCTGACTATGGATGTTTAATGATTAAAACTTTGTGGATTGATACTGTCTCATATCATCTCAATTCGGAACTAATCATAAGGACCTTCTATCATTTATATATCTAGGTAATCCAATTACAAATAATAAAAGGGAAATTTCGTTTGTCACACAGTTAATTTGTACAACAAAACCATGATCTGTACAAATAGTGATGCTATGGGTAATAATTGTCCAACAGTCATTATGTGTAAACTCGACCTGGTTAGAGAAGGCATGAAGTTTGATCAGGTATCATGCACCTCGGTATATCAACCTGAGGAGCGGAGTTGGGACCTCGAGTTTTGTACTTAAAGGTATGTGACGTATGCCCTAATAGAAAATGTGAACTTATGGAAGACTTATGATGATTATGGGAAAAGTAACGGTCCTTATTAGAATTAGCCCTTGCCAGATGTCATAGGACGGTGCAGTGGCAGGGTAGTGGCAGGAAGAGCTGCCATAGGGCACTAGAGGCCTGCCATAGGCCAGTGCAATGACAGTGAAAAATAAGTATTCTAATTGGCCAAATTAATTATAGGTAGTTAAGGAGACTTGTTACTACAATGATGACAATGACATGAGCTGATGTCATGGGTGATAGAATAGTGAATTTAGAAGCGTATATAAAGTGGTTGACGCCATAGATTCAAGGAATATCAATTTTCATATCTTATACCTGTAAAAGAGCTATAAGTTTAATAAACTAGTGATAGAAAGAGAAATCTGGTCAGTTCCCGCTTGCTTGAGAGATTTGTAACGGGCTTATGTGAGACTCGAGGAGTTGTAAACCCTTTGAAAGCTCACCACATCACTTATAGCTCAGGTCGGTCTTGACCCCGAGTAGGTAATAAAATCCCCCCATTTACTCTAGTGAATGTAGGTTGGAGTTACTCTCCTCCGAATCACGTAAATTTTTATCTATGTGATTTATCTGTCTGCTTGCTAAATTTAATTTGGTTCTCAACTAACCAAACAAAATCATTCTTAAGAGAAATTTTCTAAATTACCCTTGAAAAGAAAAAATATCCGTCAACTGAGCCTTTATTCGAAGTTTTACATATTATTTGCTTACGAACATTTAATCCACTCAAGAGTTGATAAAGCCGATTAAACTAGATAGTTGCTGATATAATTAGACAACAATAATGATCACATATTTAACCAACGATAAAGTGCATTAATGACTGCAACAACCACATCACATTTATATCATTTTATGTGAAGGATGATTTATATGAGATATACGTACGGAAGATGTAATACGTCAGTTAATTAATATTTTAATTTATATATATATATAAAATAAATTTGAAATTAATCTATAATAATGAAATAAATTTTTTTGATTAATATATATCATTTATTAATCGATTAATGACATTAAGTAAGTCCCATATAAAATTTTCTCAATCATGTGACATAAAATTGAGAAATTATTTAATGACAAAGTGCATAATTGACTACCACCAGCTGGGAAAAAGAAAGTAAAAACTATATATGTGCGCACTAAATGGGAACAGGAATAACACGAAGAGGTTTAGCCATCTTTAAGGTGATGCCAAATTTCTCTTCCATGTCCACGTTGTCATCTTCAAGCTTCAAATCAAAAGAGTTAATAAGTGAACCTAACATTATATGTAACATTCTGATTGCCAAAGGTAAACCAGGGCATATTCGGCGCCCGCCTCCGAAAGGGATTATCTCAAAATTACGGCCTTTCACATCAACATCTAACCCCAAGAACCTTTCGGGCGTAAAAGAGTAAGGGTTGTCCCATTTGTGTTCATCTCTGCCTATAGCCCATACATTGACTAAAACTTGCGCATCTTTTGGCACCATGAAGCCAGCAACTTGTACATCAGCTGAGGCTTTGCGGGGGAGTAAAAAGGGAGCTGCCGGATGCAACCTAAAGGTCTCTTTCACAACTGCTTGCAGATAAGGTAACCTAGCGATGTCCGATTCCTCGATTGGCTTGCCTTTCCCAATTGTTTGTTCTAGTTCCGATCGAGCTTTCGACAAAGCTGCCTGGTTTTGGAGTAGTACTGCTACTGCCCATTCTAGTGTACTGGAAGCTGTGTCACCTCCCGCAACAAACAAATCCTGTTTTATAAACTCTGTTAAATCATTAATCACTCAAATAAATACATAAAATGTAATATGTGCAAGAAAGAGACAGGAAGAACAAATAAAAAAAGAAATATTACCAAAAATAAATGTTTGATATCATTTATATCAATCTCCACACTCTTGTCTTCGGTCATATTGAGAAGAATATCTAACACATCTATTGATTCGGTGTAACCTTCCTGTCTTTGCCTCAGTCGTTGATCGATCAAGCTATCAAACAACTCGAAAAGCTTGTCAGTAAAAATTGTGGTGCGGTGCCTTATCCCCTGCAGGTCAAGCTTTTTAAGTAGAGGAAAATGATCGGACAAGTTTGGCTTTCCTAATTCTTCCATAAGGCCCCCAACTCTATCCTTAAACTCTCGGGAAGCGGGATTAATCAAATCAACAGAAAAAATTGTGTTGGATAATAAATTAATTGAAGTATTGAAAGCAGCTTGGCCAATATCTATTGCTTTACCCGCAACGCAATTTTCTTGAACATAATCAAGAAGATCTTGAATTTTCTTACGCCGGAGGTCTTGATTCGCGTCGAGTTTTTGACTAGAGAAAATATGCAAATTGCATATTTTTCGAAGATTTTTCCACTGTGTTGACACAGGCAGCCAACTCATCCCGAATTCATTGTGCTTATTGGAAAAACCTGCATCAGAGACCATTCGATTACAGAAAGATGAATCATGAGTTTGAAGGATTTCTTTGGCCATGCTTGCAGAAGAAACAACTACTGTGGTCAACTGGCCAAGTTTTAGACACATTATGGGGCCATGAATCTTAGCGAGCTTGGCTAGTGACTTGTGAGGTTTCTCACCCAATTCCAGCAGGTTCCCGATCACCGGAAAAGGCTTCGGTCCCGGTGGTAGATGTTTGCGTCCTCCGGTAAAAGAATTTAAAGCCATCACCCAGACTAATGTGAATACAAGCCATATTATGCAGCTAATCAACACATCCATCTTCGAATTTATTTTTTTTTTAATCTTAATTTCTCTTTGTTTGAAACTCTCATTAACACTCGATTCCTTTATAGAGGCCGGAATTTCGATATGTCACTTTCTTAAGTCGTTATCTTTTTAGTAGGTATTCTTCATTGTACATGACAATTTATTTTGATGAGATTTGAAATTACAGTTTTTCATATAAGCAGTCAATATATCTATATTTATCGTCCATTTATCTTATATTTTGTGGGTTATCTCGAGTTGTATGAATATTTTGATACGTTTTGGGTATGTTTTGTAAGTCTAAATCATAATACGACTTAATTGGACTCAACGAGCGATGAATCAGCAAATTTGGAGCAAAATCGTACTGTATTTCAAAAAAAAAAAGCTTACATGTCTTAGCGCCAGTTTTTGAGCATCACGACGCCTGATTTAAAGGAGCCAACGTCGCGACTCCAAGATCTGTGCGTCATGACAAGGACGCAAATTCTGGTGAGTGAAGAACTCTAATTTCTTAAGAAAGAAAGCGCCCAGGGCATCTTATACAAACATAAGCTCGTCCAAGATCTAGAAAGAAGACTCATAATAGAGGAAGACAAGAACGAGTTCATCAAATAACACTTGAGATTGAAGTCGAAGTCTGCAAACGAGAGTTCTCTCTTCCCATAAATCTTTATTGTTATCTTTATGAGTTCTTATTTTGTGATAATAATTAGCGTGTCTTTATTAAATATTATAGGTAGCCAAATCATTAATCTATGGTTGTAACGGATATTAAACACGATATTTAATTAATTTGCATATTTTTATTCCATTGGGATTTTTATTGAATTATTTATTATTCTGTGTTTGAATGCATAATATTTTATTGTCTAGCTAGCAATAGTCTAGTCGTGGTAAATCCTTAGGAACTCGACAGAGGAAATTTGGGTTAGTCGTTGAATGCATAATATTTTATTGTTTGGCCAGCAATAGTCTAGTCGTGGTAAATCCTTAGGAACTCGATAGAGAAAATTTGGGTTAGTCATGAGAATAATAGCTCATGATCTAATTTTGTGAATAGATTTCCTTACAAGATAGTTAGCTAGCATAGATACACAATTAATTGGCTTAATCTGAATATATATATCTGACCATCGAAACCAACCATGTCTTGTAAATCAGTAAGACGTGGTACCAGGTACGTGCGTGTTCGGATAGTCCGATGACCGTATTTACTGCCAACATATCCATGGATCTATTGGATAGCCTCCCAAAGATTCACCGATGATATTTGACTCGAACAGAATTAATATGGGATTAATTATGAGAGAGAAAATTAATATGTGATTAATTATGGCATGAGTTAATCTGTGATTAATTCGACTAGAAGAGAGAGAAAGCAATTAATTTGGAATTAATCGGCAAAGTAAATTTAATAGTTAAATTGGATTTTACTATTTAATTTATTTAATTGGGCTAAAATAATATATTGGATATATTAATTGAAATTAGATTTCAATGCGGAATTAAATTAGATTTTAATTCTAGCGAACGAATTAATTCACAAGCGACTTCCGTAATAATTTTGCTAGGCATTATTATTTAGTTAAATTGTATTTAATTACGTCGCGACGGAAAATTCGTTTATTTCGGAATTAAACGAAACCGGGCCCGATCGAAGTTACGTGTTGAGTTAGCCGACTTAAATTTGGAATTTAAAAGTGGTGGGACCCACTTCACTTACATCACATGTAAGACATATGATGGAAGTGGTTAGGCTTAAAATCATGGATTTGATTTATTAAAAGTAAGCTTGGCTTTGCTTATAAAACACTTAAACCAATATCAACACTCAACCTCACTATAAATTAATTTGGTCAACTTTGGAAGTAAAAATATTCACTATTCACAACATCTCTCCTTCCTCTCCAAAGCTCAAAACCGTGAGCTTCTTCTTTCTCCATGGATTTTTGTTGCAAAAATTCAAGTAAGCTAGCACTTCAAGGAGTCAAACAAGGTGATAGAGAGACTCACCCAAGTGTTGGAAACAACATAGAAAGCTTGGAGCTTCTACACCTCCATGGAAATTTTCGAAATTCAAAGCCGATCCATGTGAGTATTCCGCAACTCCCTTTGATTAATTCACACACGAATCACTCTTAGAGATCCTTGGCATGTTCTAGGAACACTAACAGATATCTAGTTGTTCTAGAGAGATACATCGATGCTAACTGGATATCAGATATAGTGGATTCCAAATCTACGAGTGGATTTGTTTTCACACTTGGTGGTGCAGCCGTGTCATGAAAATCCTCGAGGCAAACAAGTATTGCCCGGTCTACTATGGAATCAAAGTTCATAGTATTAGACATAATAGTGGAAGAGGCGTAATGGCTTCGAAATTTCCTAGAGGATATTTCAAATTGGCCCAAACTAGTGCCAGCGATAAGTATACATTGTGATAATCAATCGGCTATTGGGAGAGCCCAAAATAAATTGTATAATGGTAAGTCTCGACACATACGTCGCATATATAATACCATACGACAACTGCTCTCAAGTGGCATAATTTCGATAGATTATGTCAAATAGAAAGGAAAATCTAACGAATCCACTTACTAAAGGTTCACATAGGGAGCAAGTTGAGAAGTCATCAAAGGGAATGGGCTTGAAGCATATAAATTAAGAATTGTCACTGTGGAAACCCAACCTAGCTGACTGGAGATCCCAAAATCTAGGTTCAAAATGGACAACTGAAACTTTGTGCAATTCAAAACAAGCACTAAAGAGTTTTATACTCTTTCCCATTCCTGTAATGACGCAGAGTGTTGTTTGTCAAGGCTAGGATAAACTAAGGCTTTTAATGATCACTATATTAGGAGAAGAGTCCTAATGGGGGTAAAGGCAGATTACCTCTTTATAGAAGATCACATATTTCAAGTAAGAAGTGAGGTCGCTTCCATGAGAGTTTTAAAGGCTGAATTCCATAAAGTACTTGATGAATCCATGACCAATGTTCATGGCCGAAATGAACACAACCGTAGAACGGGAAATGGTCGAAGTAAAGCTGTGTGTTGGCAATTGTCTTGGTTTACACAAACAGTAGAACAATTCAAGACTATGGGTCACTGGTTTGCCAAGTAAATCTGATTGTCATTCACTAGGAAAGGTTCAAGGTGAAAGCTACCTATTTCGATGCAGCTTTATTTCATGGAAACTCTCTGAAGTGTCTGCATTAATATTTACAGAATTGTGGGTGATTGTTGTAAATTCTCTAAATATATAGTTTAAGTGTTGGAGAAACATGTCTCTTAAGTAGTGTCTTATGGGAAAGACACAATGATGAAGGGACATGCCCTTTAAATTAGAAGGATGAGTCCCTATGCTTTAAAAGGCATAAGGGAAGGGGTATAACCCTTTGGAGGGTTATACTCCAAATCCAAAGGGTACCCTCAAAGAACCCTTTCATGCTTATATAAAGAGGCATTGGGGGTTCATTCTAGGCATCCAGAAAAACAAATAAGCATTCCATTTGTTTCATAGAGTCTTTTTCAAAGAGAGTCTCGTCCATTTCCTTGTTCAAGTTCTTGTTAAAGGAGTGCCCTTTCTACAAGAAAGATCCAAGTAATCCTGGAAGAACGTTAGCCATAAAACCATCCATATAACACTGAGGCGAGACTAATAAGTTCTTAAGGACAAATGCAACTCGACTTGGATTCTGTTTTATCATCTTCTATTTTTCCAGGTTATTCTAAGTCATATGGTTTATTTTTAATTTGGTGATTCCATTGTTGTGTTTTAGTTTTGGAATGATTATGATTGAATGTAGCATGTTAATTTTAACTTAGCCCTAAATGATTTTTCCAACTTTTGCACTATTTAAGCACAATTATTTCGATAACGAAATTGGCGCATTAATTGTGATGTTACCGTGAGAAGTATATCAGCCACAGGTCATTTGACTCTGACGAGGCGTGGGACTGTTCTTTAAGGGACATTTATGGTATATTTATCTTAATATTTGTGGAGGTTGATGATTCAAGTTTAATTATATCTAAGATAATTATTATATGGAGGTATTTTTATGTTTAATAGTGCAACCTAATTCAAATTTAGAATAAAATTTATTTTCGATTTTTTAATGTTTCACCAATATATGAATAAAAAATAAGTAATCTCACGAGGCGTGGGACTGTTTTTATAAGGTGACATATATAGCATATTTATTTTATTATTTGTAAATAATTAAACATTCACGTTTAATTTTTTTATTTTTTTTATTTTTTAAAGAATAATAACTTAAATTATTACATCGAGGTTGTGTTACCAATGTTTAATAGTGCAACCTAACTCAAACTTAGAATTTCTTTTTCTTTTTGGTTATCTGTTTTTGGTTTTTTGTTTTTAAATTTTGTTTTTTTGTTTTTTTGTTTGTTTTTTTGTTTGTTTGTTTGTTTGTTTTTATTTTATTTTATATATTATTGATTTGATAATGTTTCGCCAACATATTAACAAAAATAAGTAATCACTATGTAAAAAATGTAATATTATGATCATATCTTCAATGATAACTATTCAAGCAATACAAATTTATTCTCTCAAATTAAAAAGTTGTATGCTAACATATTTCATTTCATAATCTATTAGTAATGGAGAAAAATTCTCGATGCAAGCACAAATTTGTTGGACAATTATGACTCATAGCATCACTATTTGTACATAACATGGTGTTGTTGTACAAATTAACTATGTGACAAAGGAAATTGCTCTTTTATCATTTGTAATTAGATTACCGGATATATAAATGATAAAACTCCATATGATCAGTTCCGGATTAATAAGTCGAAGTATTATCGAGATTGGACATCGATAATGCGGAATAGACTAGTATTGCACTTGTGCGTGTTATAGGAGCATAACGACATAGTTATCATATATTTGGGTATTGGATACTCATACAAGTGTAATAGGAGGTTGTGTTTACCGATGGTACGGAAACAGCTTCGCTCTGGATAGACCCCTCGGAATTCCATTGGTAGTATGACTGTGTGTCTATGGAAGTCCGAATCAGGGTAGGTGTATTTGGTCTTAACCTGAGACTTGCACCGCTAATACTTACGACAATCAATATACTTTGGTTTTGGTTGTCCAAGGCTTTAACCGGTTCTGTGTACGCCTCTTCTGGGTATATTGAGAATCGTAGTGTATTGGGCGTGATGTCAAGATGGAAGTATCACTCTAGTTATAGTGGAGAAGATGATCACGTAGGATACGGAACTGGTGCTCTCATATGCTGCAGCTATCGGGATAATATGGCAAGGTCATAGTTATCCGATTATAGAGACTAGTTACCAGAGATCCGATATGTGTTTCGTACGGGGCAGACACAATTCAAGCCTCAGGCCTAGCACGTGACATCCGATACTGGATCACATTACGCAATACTACGTATACTACGCCTGATATAGATTAGATATTCTTTTAAGAATATTTCTGGAGAATTGGGTAGGCACGGTGCTTTGCTAGAAGCCAACCATGTCTTGTAAATCGGTAAAAACGTAGTACTAGATACGTACGTGTTCGGATCCAACATATCTGAGGATCCCATGGGTCGCTTCCCGAAGATTCACCGGTGACGTATGACTCGCACAAAATTAATCTGGGATTAATTAATAGAGAGAGAAAATTAATCTGAGATTAATTATGGAGATATTTTATCTGGGATAAAATATTATTTAAAAGAGAAAGAACGATTAATTTTGAATTAATCGATAAAATAATATATTCGATATATTATACGAAATTAGATTTCGACGCGGAATTAAAATTAGATTTTAATTCAGCCGAACGAGTTAATTTAGAATTAATTCGCTAGCGACGTGAATAGTAATTTTGCTAGGCATAATTATTTAATTAAATTTGATTTAATTACGTTGTAATGGAAAATTCCTTAATTCGGAATTAGCGAACCCGAGCCCGGGAGTGTTTGCGGGCCCACTCGCATTTCGAATCAAGTGGGGCCCACAAGTCACATCATGCGTCACATCACTAGTCAACTTTATCACTTTAATGTGATGGAAGTTGTTGGTTGATGGTTGAGTGCCAAACACTCAAGTGTGATGGCTTGAAAGACATTTACTATTTTTTTACCATTTTGGTATTTGATTTTCATTTTGTGTATTATATTACACAACACACATTACCATCTTCTCTCCTCTCCCTCTCAACTTTCGGCCAAGGGCCATTTCTCTCTCAAATTTCTTGCCAAAGCCGAGAGATGCAAGAAGGCAAAGGGAAATTTTGTGGCAAAATTTCCAAAGTGCTAGCACACCAAGGGGTCATTCAAAGGTGATAGGAAAATAAACCCTTGAGCATGGAATCCATTGACAAAGCTTGGAGCTTGGAGCACACATGGAGGGTTTGACCGAATTCCATGGAGCACAAAAATGGAGCTTTGCCGAGAGCATCAATGGAGGAGCAAAAGTTTTGTGTTCATCGCATCATAAATCCGTTCATTGTAAGTATGATTCCGCCATACTTCTTTATTGTATTCACTAATTTTTCATTGCTTGAATGATCTTGGGACTGTAGTAGAAACCCAACAAAATTTGGATAAGATAAGAGCTCTTTTATATTTAATATTAATATAACTTATAAACCTTAAATCATAATCAGTATGAATAAATGAGTAATGGCCTAATCCATTCATTTCCTTCCATCAAGGAAGTGTATGAGTTACAAATCATTTATATTTCTTTTCATCAAAGAAATTAATCAACTTTATCATTTCCATTATGGAAGTAGTTGATAATCACTACCACTATTCCTTAAATTAAGTAAATAGGTCTTTAACCTAGGTTTATCTATTTATTCATATAATCAAATTACCTATGATGTAGTCAAGTTAATACAAATTCTCTCACAAAACACAGATAAAACAAGAAACTATGGGACACATCACTGGAAGAATAGGGGCTTTTAGCGTCGTCAAATTTAGAAGCAAACAGAGAAAAATTTTGATGCAAATATTTTTATTGTCGAATTACAACAACGTAGAAGGTGGACGCTAAAGGCTAGTCAGCGATCATTTCTAGTATTGCAGGAGGTTTATCAACGCTAAATATTACACTCCGCATCGCCGTATGTCTTCACTGAAATCGGTATACGATAACGTAGAAATTGGACTTTTAACGTCTCCAATATTGGCAACACTAAATACCAAAAATTTTAGCGTCGCTATTTTAGTGTCGCTAAAGGTGAATAACTATTGTAGTCAATAATTTTGTCGACGCTGAATATATTTAAAAATATTAAAATATTAAATAAATATTTTTAAAAATTTAATATAATTACTAAATAATTACATATATATTTTAAAATATTTCTATTTTTTTTTAATTTCAAAAAATTAAAAATATATATATATAATAAATATATTATATTACATAAAAAAATTTATTACATTAAATAAATAAATGATCATGCAGAAAGACTGGTCGGGGTCGATGCTGTGTGTGTCAGGTCTGGAAGAACTGTGGAGGTCGATCCAGCAACACTGCCTTAGCGAACGATCTCTCCACAAACCCCCACAAGCGCGCCATTTACTGACCATGCTTCTCCTTCTCATTTTCCAATGCTTCTCCTTCTCTTTTTTCCAGCCGGTCTTGAGTCATCTTCAACTGCTCCCTCAAGATAGTGACATCCTTTGAGGAGCTTTATGATCAAGAAGTAGAAGCTGCCGCCTTCAAAGGAGTGCCAAGGCCGACGTTGTAAGAGGTGGTGTTCTGGAACACTTGATGAGAAAGCTCCACATCAGCTAAATGATGTAAGCCTTATGTGAGGTTCTATGTCTAGATGTCCATTTTGCATTGCTACATTTTAAGATTATGTGTTAGTGGAAATACTAAATCTTTAGATAATTTATATAATTAACAGACATTGCACACTCGGGCGGAATCGTTCACCCAACCTTTTTTTAGTGATGTATGACATTGAGAGGGGTTGCATCACCTCTCTTATGCTGATGTGCTCCAAATGAAAAAATTAACTAGTAATTAAATATTATTAAAATATAATTAAATAAACGTATATCCACTTACCTCAGAGGGTTCGTCACGATGCGCGGAAAACTTCTTGGAGCCTCCAACAAGGTTGAACCGCAAATTCCACCGGTTCACATTGTTTCGCTCATAAATTTTCATAAAAAAAGAAAATAGTCGCTGTTTTTTTTTTTCAAAAAGACTGTAAAATGAAATATTTTAAAATTTTAAAACTTACCGTGTAGTTCATCTAAATCCCACATGTCGCACAGTTCGGGAATAAAGCCCAGAGGTCGAAGCACTTCACCATCAACTCAGCAGAGTTCGGGAATAAAGCCCAAAGATGGTTCAGGAATAAAGGCCAGAGGTCGAAGCACCTCACCATCAACTCATCACAATTCGGGAATAAAGCCCAGAGATGGTTCGGGAATAAAAGTGTAGAGGTCGAAGCACCTCGCCATCAACTCAGCACAGTTCAGGAATAAAGCCCCGAGATGGTTCGACAATAAAGCCTATAGGTCAAAGCACCTCGCTATCAACTCAACTCAATTCGGGAATAAAACCCACTCGGTGGTTCGAGAACAAAACCCATGGTTCAAAGCTCATCGCCATCTACACAACTCAATTCGGGAACAAAACCCACTCGGTGGTTTGGGAATAAAACCCTAGGGTCAAAACACCTCGTCATCATCTCACACTAGGAACGGTTCGGGAATGAACCATCTCACACCAGTAATGATTCGGAAATGAACAATCTCACACCAGTAACGGTTCGAAAATGAACCATCTCACACCAGGAATGGTTCGGAAATGAACCATCTCACACCAGAAAGTGTTCGGGAATAAGCCATCTCACACCAGCATCAAAACAACAGGTAAGTACGGCAATCGCCGATGAACCAGGTAAGTAAAAATGCATGCAAGACTTTGATAGGGTTGTCACTGTCACACACTGCACAAGCCCTATCAAAGTGGGGGCGACTGTAGACACTGCATTTTTGCATGAAGCTCAATGATGAGCCTCGTATGGAGGCACTACCTGAAAAGTTACGGAAGTTGCGGGAAACGAATGTCGAAAGGGAAAACTCCAAAATTAACACCTCATTAGATTCAGACTCACTAGCCAGCCTCGGATATGCTCAGTCAGTTTCTGTTTTAATCCTTAGCCTCAGCCCAAAGCCCATACAACCCATCTACAAAGCCCACACGCTCAACCCTTCCCAAATAAAAAGAAATCTCATTCAAAACACATGTTAAAATCCCCTCAAAATCACATTTTAATTTAACAAGATATGAAATCTCATCCTCACCAATTTAGAGATCTTGTTCCCTAAATAATTTAAGAAAATATCTCCCATATTTGCATGATTTATTTCCTTGCTTAGGAGATCCTTTGTCACAATAAATTGGAGACCAAATCACCAAAAGAAACCATAGGGCTTCACACGGCAAGAAAAACAAAAAAAACCAAAGTCTCTCTCTCTCACGCACACTCACACGACAACAGCTAAAAACCTTACTTCATTTTTTCTTCATTCACTTAAAAAAACAACCAACAAAGAGATAGCCTTCACGCAGCAAAACCAAGTCAAAAGGAAGCCCTCCACCAAAAGTAGTGAACAACCGACACAACGAAACAATGCCATAAAATTCTAACCCTTCACTGAACAAAGAAGCCAAACACAATCAGCCAAAATAAAGCAACCAAACCTCACCAGCCTAAGCCAAAAATAAAACAAATAAAACAAAAATCAACCTGCCAACAAAACCTCACCATCACCGAAATCCAAGCCAAGAACAAAGCACGAACTATCAACCAACAACTAATCATTAAAACAACGACCAAAACAGCCCTTCACCCTTCACTAAAACAACGACCAAGACAGCCCTTCACACTTCACTAAAACAACGACCCACAAGCAACCCACCACCCGAACAAACATCAAAACAAACCTGCCAACAAACGCCACCAAACAAAACAAACTCCACTGACACACACAAGCAACAAAATCAAACCAACAAACTGCCCTCAACCGAAAAAAAACAACAAAAAATGAAGACCAAAAACGGCCAAAAAAAGGGAAAACAGTGCATGCAGCAACGTGAAGCATTGGCAAAACAAAAAATACGTGAAGCCAACGTCAAAATAGGCCAGAACGTAAAGCAGACACATCCCCTTAAAATTGAGACAAACCAGCAGCTAATCACAAAAAATCAGCCCCATAAACCACCAAAACAGTCCTCTAAATAGCAGCTCATTACCAGAAAAAATAGTCCAAAACAGTGAAGAAAATCGCCCAAAAATAGCGAACAGCGATCAGAAATAGCGAACCAGCAAACAAGAAAAACAACAAGCTTTAATCCTTCCGGCGACGACCTAACGCACTTCCGAGAAGCAACTTAAAAGGTAAGACTTGAGGGCACCCGTTACCATTTTATTTTATAGTTTCGGACATGGCATGCCTGGCTGGACGTGAAATACGTCCAGTCGGATATGCAAAGTCCTACATTAAAGACGGCCAAATTTCTGGTCACAACTTTCTTTGACGTTCCGTTATTTATTTTTTATCCCTTATTTATTTTTTATCCCGCATTTATTTTATTATTTCGCATTTATTTTATTGTTTATCTTTATTTTATTATTTATCTTTTTATTTTTCGCACTTATTTTATCATTTAGCTTTTTGCCTATTTACTTTTATTGTTATTTTATTATTTCGCGTATACTTTCATGACCGTTTACATTGCGTTAATGATTGTGTGTGTTATCCCTTGCGGTATATCGGATGGAAACCTAGACATAAATTTCATAGCCGAATCCGAATGGACGGTAGTGCGGTCTGTACTTGGGACACAACTCCACGTACTGTTCGGGAAATATTCATATATGCGTCTTAATGTCATTATTGATGCTATTTTTGTAAGAACGTTCGGACGTATTTTCGAACGCAACTCGAACGCAAGCATTCTGCCTCACTTCGTTCGAACGCGTTCTCGAATGCTACACGAACGTGAAGTCTCTAGAACACTTCATTCGAACGCATTTACGAACGCTACACGAACGCGCGCACACTGGACAACCTCTTTCTTTATATTTTATGCATCTTTGCCTATTTAGTTATTTATTTTCTATTATGTGCTTAAATATTTGCATTATTATTAACGCTTTTATTGTTCTTAAAATTTACATTATTATACTTCTTATTTAATATTCTTTTGGAACTACGTATTCGCTTTTATTTATATTCATGTTTATGGGTGTGCAAATTTGTGTGTTTATTTGAATTATCTTGCATGTGCTGCATAAGACTTGATTATACCATTGTGTGAACCCGTAAATTATACTGGCATAAGTAAGGGACCATTCTGAACCCAACAGTTTGAGGGCTTCCCTTACGAGGGGTGAGTGCGACATTAAATCATTTTCCAGTTCACACTGGGTGGCGACTCATTTATTCTTCGATTTAGTCCCATGCGGGCTACTCCATACTCTTTATGGGCTGCGAGCCCAACAGTGTCGTGGTCGCCGAACATCATAGGCATAACGATAAACCTTGCTTCGCTCCTACAGATGGCGACTCCATTGGGGATAGAGAATCGGCCCCGAAACAATGCCATGTAATGTCCGTGGCTTTGGCTTTGGTTACCCAAGTCTCATATATTTTGCATACCCTTTTTACCCCGATGGCGTCATGTTTCGTGAAGTCACTTTCACTCAAGGCGGCGGATCATTATGTGGCATCATCACTCGTTGGCACGTACCTTAGGGTATAAAAAGGCACGATCACTTGGTCATTCGAACCCTTGAGTGGGGAGACCTAATTGTGAGCAACCCTTCATCGGCGGGAGCCTTTATCCATACCCTTATAAGCCCGCATACGAACCATAGTTATATATCCTATAGAAGCTACCTTTATGGTTGTGTTTGGGGACCATTATCATTTGGATCTATTTGGATCTCTCGTCATAGGATACGAACTTGTTGGGCCATTTAAACTGGGATAAGTTTACATCTTATGACGATTGGGCCAAAAGTTTTCAAAATGAAGATGGGCCATCTTGTGTTTGGGCCCCCTATCATTTGAAGTTATTTAGTCACCTTATCGCAAAAGTGTAAACTTGTTGGGCCTTTTCAACTGGAACAATTTTGCACCTCGCGATAGTATGATTGAACGCTTTAAAATGATAACGGGCAGACTTGTATGAAAACCTTGATGGGCTTAGAAGGCCCAAACATGATCCGAATATTCCAAATGCATGAGTCTGATATCCGTACTGGCTTTCATCTATGAAGGATATGCCTTGTTATGGCATATTTGTATACTTTTGGATATCTCCAAGTCCATCCCCACAACCATGATTACCAAAGGCCCAATTCGTCGTTTCTAGACAATGGCACGATCCCCATAATAGGCTTTGTCAATATTGTAAATGGGCGGTCTTTGTCTTTTACGGATGAAAATGGACTAAGGTAGCCAAGGTTCACCCTTGTAGCATAGGAGAAAACAATTTTGTGTACCCCACATTGGTGCATAAAATAAGCCATACCTAGGACAAAAATGGACTTACCATGAGTGTGGGAGGAATAAGGTCGGAAAGATATATGCCATTTTGATAACCACATACACCTCATTCATCTCATGCATCGTATGCATACACGCATAATGCTAACTCATTATTTTAAAAGCCATCATAGATATCCGTTGGGTTAGAGAAGAATGAAGACTTTTCAAACAAAGTATAGCAAGCATGAATGCATCAGACAGTAAAGATTCTCGCATGGATCAATTGGAGTCCAACATCACCAACGTTGTGGCCAGTTTGGCAGTACCCCGCACAGTGGAAATGGAAAACAATGAGAATTTCAAGCGTGAGGTGCCCCCAAATAGAGTGAGCGAATAAATCCCCATTTTTGATGATGACATGGCTGAGTATTCCGCGGGAAGGATAGCCGGGTCTCAGGCAGAGTTACAGAAACTCCAAAAAAAATTAGAGTCAGTTACCCGCAAGCTGAAGGGAAAACATGAAGATCTGTTAGACTATGATGCAATGACTTTCGAAGAATAGCTGCCTCCCCAGTTTAAGATGCCTGACATAGCCAAGTTCAACGGGAACATAGATCTTAGGGACCATCTCTGACAATATGTTTCAGTGATGAGTTCAGTGGGTTTTTCAAAGCGCCAGGTACAAAAGATGTTCAGGATGTCAATGGATGGGGCACCTGTAGTATGGTATCATGGCCTGGAGAGAAAGATCATGGATGACTGGAGGGCATTGGCAGTGGCCTTTCTGAACCAATATGTCACATACCTGGATATATACTTGTCGCTCCGTGACCTAGAAAAGACCAAACAAAAGCCAGAGAAGAGCTTCAAAGATTATGTGGATCGCTGGAGAAGCCAACTCTTGAAGATGCAGACTCACCCCTCGGAGAAGGACCATATTAAGATTATGATTAAGGGCACCAAGCCCTCTATTTATAATAAGCCGAGGAGGATGACCTCCATGATTAGTGACTTTCGATAGTTAAGAGAAACTGTCATGGATATCGAGGAATGAAGCCGAGAACAGAAAGTTTTTTATAGCCAGAATAAGAAGACCATTGGGGGCCTTCAGGGACCATGCCCGCTCCTACTGAGGTCGCTGCCATCAGAAATAGGCAATTCTATAATTTTGGTAGACCTTTGTCAAATGTGTTTGAAAATTTGAAGAGGCAATGACTCCTAAAACCCTTAGAACCTTGACCGTTTCCAAACCCTGTGCCACACTACTTCGACCTAAACCTATACAGTCACTTCCCTTAGGAAAAAGACGACGAAACTGACAACTGCGCCCGCCTCAGGTATGAGATCCAAAACCTCATTGACACCCATAAGATACCTGACCCAGAAAAAGAACAAGCCAACACACACAAAAACCATTTACCCACCTACATGATCAACTCTGGCCTGCCCGAAAGCTTTTTCCTCCAAACTCTCAACCATCCGGCTTCTTGCATAGGGATACAGAATAACAGCAGGAAGATGAAGAAGAAAAGAAAAAGAAAATTTTACAGCCATAATAGAAGGACCATTGAGGGCCCTTCAGTCAGAAAAAAGAATTATTTGTTTTTAGTCCTTAATAGTTAAGCATAAGTCCAATGATGAAATTGTTTACTTATCGGTAAAATATTAGAAACGATAAATTCTTGATAAACCTTTATCTGATACATTGAGTAATTGATCTATGTTAGACTCGTAAAGCACTTAATGATAGGTTTTTAGTAGTGAAAACCTGAGTAGTTGGCAAGGTGACTAGTTGAAGAAATTGCACGTCGATGAATGACCGTTTGCTTAGATGTCTATCCTGATTTGCTTGTGTGTGGTATGGTTGAAAATAAAATAAAAGTCTCTAAAGCAAAAAAACAAAATTAAACCACCTATAACCGATAAGCGTGAAGTTACCCATGAGCGAGTATTAGGACCACCATGAGGAGAAATGCTACCTTAAAGGGTAAATGTGTTGATGAAAAAAAATAAAATCATACCATATTGAGCAGAGAAAAAGCAATTGCAGAACATAATTGAGACATTTAGGTTGGTTTGACCCATCGATCTAAATTTTTAAATGAAATCATTGAGTTGGCTTACTTAGGGATCAAGCTGTAAATGAACCTTTACATACAGACACTGTGAGTTTGGTTTAGATGATTTATTCAAAAACTTGAATTTGAGTTGCATCGAGTATTTTGAAGGTTCTCTAGTTTCATTACTGGGCATTCTTTGAGGGCAATAATATGAAACTATTAGGACTATTTCATAGCTCGTAATATAGTATGTCAATACGAAGTGCCACATCACATAGTGACGGACATTGGAGTCCAATTTCAGGGAGATGGCATATTTCGAAATCTGGGAATCATAAGACATGATTTCCGGTATCCCAAAAGGATGAGGCCGCTTTCAAGAAGGCGTAATCTACTTTGACCCGGTGCGGGTAGCGAAGAGAATAAAGATGAGCCAGGTCTGGGGGCGACTAGTCTACCACCCCGCAAATAAGGGACACAACGGGATCTTGAGCCATGAAACCTAAGAAAACTGAGCAACCAGCGGAGTTGAATTGACATGAGGAAACTTTAAGCAGGCCAAAGGGGCGACCAAAGACTTCCTAAAGGAATGAAGAAAACCCTCAGGTGCAAGGAAGGCCTAACCAAGGATGACATCAAGCCAACAGGACAAAGAAAACCCATCGGAATAGGGAATGCATCCATGCATACATGCATACAAGTCGCAAACACATATTTTTTTATTTTGTGTTTGCAGGCTTTAAAGAATAAGAAAAAGCAATGAGGACAAGCAACTCCTCGGGAATGAGGACTAGCAAGCCCGGAATGGCACTCCGAGAATGGAGAAGAGCCTCTAGAATGAGGACAGATCAGGGGGCAAAGTGCCTCACCACCATCGGTTCAACAGTTAAGGAATGAATCCTAGGGTCGAGGCCCACATTATCAATAATTTTGGGAATGAATCCCAGGGTCGAGGCCCACATTATCAACAGTTCTGGAAGGAATCCTAGGGTTGAGGCCCACATTATCAGCAGTTTGGGAATGAATCCCAGAGGTTGAAGCACCTCATCATCATAAAAAAAAACCCTAGTGGATCGAAGAGTCACACAGATGGACCAAAACGCTATCACCCGCACAGTTCGGGAACAAAGCCCAGAGATGGTTCGAGAATAAAGCCTAGAGGTCAAAGCACATTCCCATAAACTCAACATAGTTCGGGAATAAAGCCCAGAGATGGTTCGGGAATAAAGCCCATAGGTCAAAGCACATCACCATCAACTCAGTACAGTTCGGGAATAAAGCCCAGAGATGGTTCAGGAATAAAGCCCAAAGGTCGAAGCACCTCGCCATCAACTCAGTACAGTTCGGGAATAAAGCCCATAGATGGTTTAGCAATAAAGCCAGAGGGTCGAAGTACCTCTCCATCAACTCAGCACAGTTCGAGAATAAAGCCTAGAGATGGTTCGGGAATAAAGCCCAGAGGTCGAAGCATCTCCCCATCAACTCAGCATAGTTCGGGAATAAAGCCCAGAGATGGTTTGGGAATAAAGTTCAGAGGTCGAAGCACCTCACCATCAACTCAGTACAGTTCGGGAATAAATCCCAAAGATGGTTCGAGAATAAGGCCCAGAGGTCGAAGCACCTCGCCATCAACTCAGCACAGTTCGGGAATAAATCCCAGAGATAGTTCGGGAATAAAGCCTAGAGGTCGAAGCACCTCGGTATCAACTCAGCACAGTTCGAGAATAAAGCCCAAAGATGGTTCGGGAATAAAGCCCAGAGGTCGAAGCACCTCACCATCAACTCAGCACAGTTCAGAAATAAAGCCCAGAGATGGTTCGGGAATAAAGCCCAAAGGTTGAAGCACCTCACCATCAACTCAGCACAGTTCGGGAATAAAGCCCAGAGATGGTTCGGGAATAAAGCCTAGAGGTCAAAGCACTTCGCCATCAACTCAACTCCATTCGGGAACAAAACCCACTCGGTGGTTCGGGAACAAAACCAAGGGGTCAAAGCGCCTCGCCATCAACTCAATTCAATTTCGGAACAAAACCCACTTGGTGGTTCAAGAATAAAACCCGTGGGTCAAAACACCTTGTCATCCCCTCAAACCAGGAACGGTTCGGGAATAAACTATCTCACACCAATGACGGTTAAAAATGAACAATCTCACACCAGTAACGGTTCGAAAATGAACCATTTCACACCAGGAACGGTTAGGGAATAAACCATCTCACACCAGTAGCGAAACAACAGGTAAGTACGGCAATCGCTGACGAACTAGGTAAGTAAAAATGTATGCATGACTTTGATAGAGTTGTCACTGTCACACACTGCACAAGTCCCATCAAATTTGGGCGACTATTGACACTACATTTTTACATGAAGCCCAATGATAAGCCTCGTATGGAGGCACTACCTAAAAAGTTACGGAAGTCATGGGAAACGAATGCCGGAAGGGAAAACTCCAAAATTAGTACCTCTTTAGAATGAGACTCACTAGCCAGCCTCGGATATGCTCAGTCTGTTTCTGTTTCAAACCTTAGCCTCGACCCAAAGCCCATACAACCCATCCACAAAGCCCACACGCTCAAGCCTTCCCAAATAAAAAAAAATCCCATGCAAAACACATGTTAAAATCCCCTCAAAATCACCTTCCAATTTAACAGGATATGAAATCCCATCCTCACCAAATTTAGAGATCTTGTTCCCTAAATAAATTAAGAAAATATCTCCCACATTTGCATGATTTATTTCCTTGCTTAGGAGATCATTTATCACTATAAATTGGAGACCAAATCACCAAAAGAAACCCTAGGCTTTGCACGGCAAGACAAATAAAAAAACGAAAGCCTTTCTCTCTCTCTCTCATACACTCACACGGCAACAAGCTAAAAACCATACTTCCTCTTTCTTCCTTCAGGTAAACAAACAGACCAACAAAAAGATGCAGGAAAACCAAGTCAAAAGGCAGCCCTCCACCAAAAGCAGTGAACAACCGACACAATAAAACGAAGCCACAAAATTCTAACCCTTCACCGAACAAAGAAGCCAAACACAACCAACAGCCCTTCACTAAAATAACGACCAAAACAGCCTTTTACCCTTCACTAAAACAACGACCAAGACAGCCCTTCACCCTTCACTAAAACAACGAACCACAAGCAACCCACCAGCCGAACAAACATCAAAACAAACCAGCCAACAAACGCATCCAAATAAAACAAACTCCACCGACACACACAAGCAACAAAATCAAGCCAACAAACTGTCCTAAACCAAAAAAAAAACAACCAAAAAAGTATGACAAAAAATGGCGAAAAAAAAGGAAAACAATGCATGCAGCAACGTGAAGCACTGGAAAAAAAATTACGTGAAGCCAACGTGAAAAGAGGCCAGAACGTGAAGCATACACAACCCCCTAAAACCGAGACAATCCAGCAGCGAATCACCAAACATCAGCCCCCTAAACCACCAAAACAGTCCCCTAAAACAGCAGCTCATTACCGGAAAATATAGTCTAAAAACAGTGAAGAAAATCGCCCAAAAATAGTGAAACAGCGAGCAGAAATAGTGAACCAGCAAACCAGAAAAACAGCAAGCTTTATTCCTTTCGGCGACGACCTAACGCACTTCAGAGAAACAACTTAAAAGGTAAGCCCTGAGGGCATGATGAGCGGAAAATATATCAATATTTACCGCCCCTTTTACTTAATATTTTGTTTAGTTTCTCGGGTTTGATGAACGTTTTGATGTGTTTTAGTTTATTTTGCAGATAAAATAATATCGGGTCTCAATGAAATCATTTAGGACGAAATGTGGGTCAAATAAGGGCAATTATTGGACTTGATATATAATTTTGGAGATTGGAAACTTGAAAGGGCGTTTTGACGAAGTGCAGTTTTGGAAATTCCAGTTTTGCGCATCTGTCGTATTGTGGGCATAACTTTTTACTCAGATATCGGATTGAGCTGATTCAAGTTTCAGATTCAAGAAGACTCAAAGATCGACAATTTTGAAAGACAAAATAATTTCTAATTCTGAAGATTTCATGCCCGAAATTGATGAACTATCCAGAGGTGTGTAGTGTGTAATTATTAAAGTCACTTTCAATCATTTTCAAAGCAAAAAAATAAATTAATAAATAAATAAAAAAAATTATCAAATCATCACCAAACATGATAAGAGATTAGTGGAGCAATTAATAATGGATTTGGTGGAGCAATTAGTGGAGCAATTAATAATTGATTTGGTGGATGATTTGATGGAGGCAAAATTTTGCCTATAAATACCAAGCCATTTCATTTGTAAAATTCATACTTTCTTCTAAGGAATTCCTTAAGAATACTAAGAAGATTGTATCTTGTTTGTTTATTTATAGCTTTTAGTAATTAATTTCCGCTTTCGCACTTTCTTTTCTTTACTTTTCAGTTTTTACTTTCCGCAATTTACTTTTACGCACATTACTTTTCTTTCTTTAATTTTCAGTTTTTACTTTTCAGTAATGAGGAGGTAACTCCATTTGCTGGGGTAAAAGGTAAAACTTTTATTACTAATATTTAGAATAATCTCCCTTAATTATATATATAAACTAGTTAAAACCTGACTTAACGAGGATACCGCCATATTGGTCGGTTGGTAATTATTTAAATTGGTTTTAACCTGACTAAACTGGATACCGCCTGATTGATCGGTTGGTAATTAATTATTAATTTGACTTAATCTGGATACCGCCTATATGGCTGGTTGGTAATTATCATGCAAAGTTAATATATTATATTAAGGGAGATATCTAAAATAGAAGTAATAAAAGTGGATCCTTTTACCTCAGCATTTTCTTTTATTGTAATTTTACTTTATTTACTTTTCAGCAATTTACTTTCAACATTTACTTTTCAGCAATTTACTTTTCAGCTTTTACTTTATGTCTTTTACTTTTCAGCATTTTTATTTTATGTCTTTTATTTTTAAGTCTTTACTAGCCCTAGTTATGTGTTAGTTATCTGGGTTGTGATGAATTCTAATATCACCGGTTTATAAGGGGTTATTTTATAGTTTGGGTAATTTAAAGGTTTACTTATTAAGTCTTAAGCTTAATGCTTCTTGTTGTCTGATCACCAATGAGATTGATGTGGTAAATCTAAAATGAACTAGACATAAGGATTTTAGATTTCAGCCTTAGACTTAATAGCCCACGATCTTCCTTGAGGATAGATAACCCTTTAATAGATTTCCTTACAGGATAGACATATACCTGTCAGGCGGGGGTAGCCATAATTGGAACTTAAACTTAATGAATCCAGATAATTTGGTTGACATAGACATATGGTTCAATTGGGTTAAACTGGGTATTTGCGTCTGACCATCGACATAGGCTTTTGCATAATTTAGTGTTCCAGGTTAGTAAACTGATTTATTACACAAACATAAAATAATCACTTCATCTTTTAAAAGATATTAGAATGATTCACAACCCTAGATCTTTGTGTCTTTTATTTTCCTTAGTATTTTCTTTTGTCTTTTTATTTATTTAGCAAATCTACAATCAACCAAATCAATCAAGCAATCATTCTCTCTTCCCTCAATTAGATATCTGTAAATAAATAGATTCAATAATTAATAACAACAGTAGGAATTAAGTCCTCGTGGGATCGATATTTTTATACTACTTGAACGATACGTGCGCTTGCGTTATACGTGTGTGTTTACGCCGGTCAAGTTTTTGGCGCCGTTGCCGGGGACTTATATTTCTTGAGTTGTTAATTTTGAAGCTATCTAATTTACTTGTATCTAATTTTCTTTATTTTTATCTGTAATTTTTATTTCTTTCTTATGTTTCCAGGTGATTGAAAAAATGGAACATTATTGGGAGATTGAGAGATCACGAGCTTTACTAGAAGATACACCCCAAATCTGGGAGCAACAGTCCGGTTTTCTGAGGCCTGTTGTCCAGCCCAACAATTATCACTGGATGCCAGAACCAACAATACCACATTTGCTCAACAGAATGCAATGGAGAGATGTGAGATATGTGACGGTAACCACCCAAGTAATTATTGCGAGTACAACTACAATCCAGGGTGGCAGAGCTATCAAAATCCTTCATGGTACGAAGAACCATCATATTTTCCATCTTATCCACCATCACCTATGATTTTTATCAAGAACCAGAACAATCAGAGGAAGATCATTGGTTGACATGCTCAAAGATTGGTTCCAGAAACGGGACGAAAAGTTGGATACAATGCTTGAAACATGCCAGAATCAATTTGAAAGTATTCAGAGACAATCAGCATCAATTCAGAGAATGACAGATCAAATGAGACAATTCACAGAAAACCAAAACTACATACCTCAAGAATCAATTCAGATGACACTGATAAAGCCTTCAAATACCAATCATTTCACAATGACACTTCAACAGAGGAGGAGGCTGAGCATATCAACAACAGAGAGGTATCAGTTCAGGAGCCCGAACCGGCAAAGTCTCGATTTGATTTTTATTATTCTGACTCTGACGAGGATGAAGCTGATCTATTTGTACCAACTGCACCAACAACGGAGGATCAAACTTTCAATCCTCAAAATGAAGATCTTGGAGATTCCATTGCACAAATGTTTGAAGAAGATCTACTTGAGCCAACCATTCCAGTCATATCAGAGGATGAAGACCTAATGTCAGAAAATCATTACATCCTCAGGTTGACAATTTTGAAGCATGTATTTCACAGATGACAGATGAAGAACTGAATACAGAAATTTTAAAAGACATCTGTGAAGAAATGTGGAGCAAGAAACAAGCAAATGGAGGAGAAAATGTCAGACCTTATTGAAAATCCAGAGCATTCAGGAGAAACATCGCTGTTTTGGGGAGTACAAATTAAAGATATCAACCAGAAGCTTGACAGAATGGAACTCCATTCCAAGTCAAGCATCATACGAGACCTCCTGATTTTCTTTCTTTCTTTGCAGGAACCACTGGAACAACAAGTAGTAAAAAGGTGGCACGAGCACTGAATGATACAAAACTCTTTTTGCCACTTTACCGTTGGAAGAGACCCTTCAAAAGCAACGCTCACGGGATTGTCTTTAATCGGACATCCAAAACGACATTGAAACCTCCTTAATAGATGAATTTCAGTCACGTCTGGCTGAAGACGAAAAATTTAGCGCTAGCAGGGAGGCAACCCATGCAATTTGTTGTAATTTGTTTTCATATTTTGTGTGAACTTTTTAATTTTGTGTGTTATTTTTGTAGGGAAAGGCAAAAACGAAGCATTTTAAGACAGAAGGAATTGTGTTTGGCAATCAAAGATGAGAAACAATTCATTAGCGATGGCTGAATAAGAATGAAATCTTGAGACACATCCTAATGAATTTATACTAAGCGAGTGGCGTATTGCGTACACAATTCCGTTGCCTTAATTATTGCTTTGATTCGCTTTTCTATTGTAATTATCTTTATTTTCGTAGACAGGATCCAGACTTTTTGACCTTTCACGATCTCTTTTGTTGTTTAGCTAACAATCGTCCTTGGAAGATATTAGTGCTATTATTACTCACCTTTTTTCAGGTACTATAAATTCAGCCCGTCATTGCACTTTTGAAGGCATCCAGAGTTGAAAAAGAAATACAAAAAAAAAAATGGAAGCCACTTCAAGAAGACGAGTTGAAAACATCTGCGTGTTTTGCGGTAGTAGTTGTTGGTACTAAGCCACAATACATAGAAGCAGCACAGGAATTGGGTCGAGTCTTAGCTGCAAGGAATATGCACTTAATATATGGCGGAGGAAATCTTGGACTTATGGGGATCGTTTCAAAGGCTGTACAGGAAGGAGGCAGTCATGTTTTGGGAATCATCCCAAAACCCTTGGCAGAGGCAAATCTTATTGGATCATCAAACGGAGAGGAACTGATCGTGCCAGGTATGTCTGAACGACTGGTAGAAATGATTAACCGTGCTGATGCTTTTATCGCTTTGCCAGGTGGCTTGGGTACATTGGAGGAAATTTTTATAGTTCTATCTTGGGCGAACCTGAACATACACCAGAAACCGCTTGGACTGTTTAATGTTGATGGATTTTATGATTTTCTTTGTGTGTTTCTTGATGATGCCGAAGAAATGGGTTCGTGTCAAAACCTATGAAAGAACTCCTCTTCACTGCCAGAACTGCTCCGGATCTAATAGACCAACTCATAGCCTATGAACCACAAGTTGACCCTATCCTTTCAAAAATAAATTGGTTGAGGACGATCGTGGTAAGAGGCGTAGAATTAATCTGGATCTTAACCTTTAATTTCCTGTAGATTTCAGCTAACCAGGTACGACCTTCTTAACTCTCCTTTTACTGTTTAAGACATTGGGGACAATGTCTCATTTAGGTTTGGGGGAGGGAATTAGTTGATCAGTACCTTGTTTTTAGTTTGTGTGTTGTTTTTATTTTTAGTCCAAAATTTTTCGAAAAATACAAAAAAATTGGAAATTTTCAAAAATTACAAAAATATTTTGTGTTTTTGTGTTTTTATTTTGACTAAAAAGGTGTGAAATTGGTAAAAGATAGCCGAGTAAGGAGTTTCCACTCCTGAGACGTATCTCAAGCCTATTTCGAAACAAGTTAATTTTTGTTTATTTCATTTTGAATTATTTAATTTGTAAATTCTCCATAAAATTGACTAAAAGGAATCTTCATATGCTCAGTTGCAGATATTATCAACATATATAGTAACATACGGACATGAGCTAAAATTGAAAAGTTTGTAATATTCAGTGCTCTAGTTTAATTGGAAGAAGCATCTCAAAAAGCAATGGAGTAAAAAAAAAAAAAAAAAAAAAAGTCTGAGATCCGAGTTATTAAGTCTGTAAGGGTGTTTTAACACCTAGTGCCCTAAAGCCAACTGGTTTGGGAGTCACTGGCCCAAAGCTCGTTACATGGATCAAAGATGTTGCAAAAAAATATATATATCTGAAGTCTGGGTAATTAAGTCCGTAGGGGTGTCTTAACACCTGGTGCCCTAAAGCCAACTGGTTTGGGAGCCACCGACCCAACACTCGTTACATAGATGGAAGATATTGTATATAAATAAAAAATAGTGAAAAATCAAAAAAAAAATCAGAAAAATCAGAAAAATTATTCCATTGCTGCAAAAAGGTGTGAATTCTGATAAAACTTTAGGACAAAAATATTACTCTCTTATCAACTGCACTTATGACTGTTGTGGGCAAAAATGAGTTGATTAATATTTTGTTGGCTGTGTATATGGAGAATGGTAAAAATAATCGGAGAATTTACTTATTCGTAATTTAGAATAAAACAAAACAACTAGTAACTTGGAGTAGAAGTTTCACCTGATTAGTCACTAACATCTTTATTCTCTTTTCGCTTGTCTTTTTGCTTTTGTGTGCATTAGTTTCACTACCTTTTTACTTTTATAAAATGTTTGTGGGTATCATTGCTGTAAACCCTCACGAGACTACAACTCGTCCACTAGGGACACCTAGGGGTTTAAAGGCTTGTTGCATATGCTAAATGCAACCGTGATCCCTACGAAAGTGGCTTAGTTTAATTTTAATTGTTTCTTGTATTTTATTTTGTTGTTTTGCTCGAGGACTAGCAAAATGTTAGGTTTGGGGGTGTGATGAGCGGAAAATATATCAATATTTACCGCCCCTTTTACTTAATATTTTGTTTAGTTTCTCGGTTTGATGAACGTTTTGATGTGTTTTAGTTTATTTTGCAGATAAAATAATATCGGGTCTCAATGAAATCATTTAGGACGAAATGTGGGTCAAATAAGGGCAATTATTGGACTTGATATATTAATTTTGGAGATTGGAAACTTGAAAGGGCGTTTTGACGAAGTGCAGTTTTGGAAATTCCAGTTTTGCGCATCTGTCGTATTTTGGGCATAACTTTTTACTCAGATATCGGATTGAGCTGATTCAAGTTCCAGATTAAAGAAGACTCAAAGATCTACAACTTTGAAAGACAAAATAATTTCGAATTCTGAAGATTTCATGCCCGAAATTGATGAACCATCCAGAAGTGTGTAGTGTGTAATTATTAAAGTCACTTTCAATCATTTTCAAAGCAAAAAATAAATTAATAAATAAATAATAAAAATTATCAAATCATCACCAAACATGATAAGAGATTAGTGGAGCAATTAATAATGGATTTGGTGGAGCAATTAGTGGAGCAATTAGTGGAGCAATTAATAATTGATTTGGTGGATGATTTGATGGAGGCAAAATTTTGCCTATAAATACCAAGCCATTTCATTTGTAAAATTCATACTTTCTTCTAAGGAATTCCTTAAGAATACTAAGAAGATTGTATCTTGTTTGTTTATTTATAGCTTTTAGTAATTAATTTCCGCTTTCGCACTTTCTTTTCTTTACTTTTCAGTTTTTACTTTCCGCAATTTACTTTTACGCACAGTACTTTTCTTTCTTTAATTTTCAGTTTTTACTTTTCAGTAATGAGGAGGTAACTCCCTTTTGCTGGGGTAAAAGGTAAAACTTTTATTACTAATATTTAGATTAATCTCCCTTAATTATAATATATAAACTAGTTAAAACCTGACTTAACGAGGATACCGCCATATTGGTCGGTTGGTAATTATTTAAATTGGTTTTAACCTGACTAAACTGGATACCGCCTGATTGGTCGGTTGGTAATTAATTATTAATTTGACTTAATCTGGATACCGCCTATATGGCTGGTTGGTAATTATCATGCAAAGTTAATATATTATATTAAGGGAGATATCTAAAATAGAAGTAATAAAAGTGGATCCTTTTACCTCAGCATTTTCTTTTATTGTAATTTTACTTATTTTATTTTTCAGCAATTTACTTTCACATTTACTTTTCAGCAATTACTTTTCAGCTTTTACTTTATGTCTTTTACTTTTCAGCATTTTTATTTTATGTCTTTTATTAAGTCTTTACTAGCCCTAGTTATGTGTTAGTTATCTGGGTTGTGATGAATTCTAATATCACCGGTTATAAGGGGTTATTTTATAGTTTGGGTAATTTAAAGGTTTACTTATTAAGTCTTAAGCTTAATGCTTCTTGTTGTCTGATCACCAATGAGATTGATGTGGTAAATCTAAAATGAACTAGACATAGGATTTTAGTTTCAGCCTTAGACTTAATAGCCCACGATCTTCCTTGAGGATAGATAACCCTTTAATAGATTTCCTTACAGGATAGACATATACCTGTCAGGCGGGGGTAGCCATAATTGGAACTTAAACTTAATGAATCCAGATAATTTGGTTGACATAGACATATGGTTCAATTGGGTTAAACTGGGTATTTGCGTCTGACCATCGACATAGGCTTTTGCATAATTTAGTGTTCCAGGTTAGTAAACTGATTTATTACACAAACATAAAATAATCACTTCATCTTTTAAAAGATATTAGAATGATTCACAACCCTAGATCTGTTGTCTTTTATTTTCCTTAGTATTTTCTTTTGTCTTTTTATTTATTTAGCAAATCTACAATCAACCAAATCAATCAAGCAATCATTCTCTTCTCCCTCAATTAGATATCTGTAAATAAATAGATTCAATAATTAATAACAACAGTAGGAATTAAGTCCTCGTGGGATCGATATTTTTATACTACTTGAACGATACGTGCGCTTGCGTTATACGTGTGTGTTTACGCCGGTCAGGGCACCATTTACCATATTTATTTTATAGTTTCGGACAGCATGCCTGGCTGGACGTGAAATACGTCCAGCCGGGTATGCAAAGTCCTACATTAAAGACGAGAAAATTTCCGGTCACCTATTTCTTGACGTTCCGTTATTTACTTTTTATCCCGCATTTATTTATTTATATTTCGCATTTATTTTATAATTTTCTTTATTTATTATTCACATTTATTTTGTTATTTATCGCATTTATTTTATCATTCAGCTTTTACCTATTATTTATTGTTATTTTATTATTTAGCATTTACTTTCATGACCGTTTACATTGCGTTAATGATTGGGTGTTATCCCTTGCGGTATATCGAATGGAAACCCAGAATAAATTTTCGTAGCCGAATCCAAGGACAGTAGTGTGGTCTGTAACTAGGACACACTCCACGTAACCGCTCGAGAAATATTCATATATTTGTGTTTATGTCATTATTGTTGCTATTTTTGTAAGAACGTTCGGACGTGTTTTCTAACGCAAATCGATCGCAAGTATTCTGCCTCACACCATTCGAACACATTCTCGAATGCTACACGAACGTGAACTCTCTGGAACACTTCGTTCGAACGCGTTTACGAACGCTACACGAACACGCATACACTGGACAACCTCTTTCTTTATATTTTATGCATCTTTGCCTCTTTAGTTATTTATTTTGCATTATGCGCTTAATTATTTGCATTTATTGTTAACGCTTTTACTGTTCTTATAATTTACATTATCATACTTCTTATTTAATATGCGTTTGGAACTACATATTGCTTTTATTTATATTCATGTTTATGGGTGTGCAAATTTGTGTGTTTATTTGAATTATCTTGCATGTGCTGCATAAGACTTGATTATACCATTGTGTGAACCCGTCCATTTTACTAGCGTAAGTAAATGACCATTCCAACCCCAACGGTTTGAGGTCTTCCCTTGCGAGGGGTAAGTGCGGCCTTAAATCATTTCCCAGTTCACACTGGGTGACGATTTCTTTATTCTTTGGTTTAGTCCCATACGGGCTACTCCGTACTCTCTACGGACTGCGAGCCCAACAGTGTCGTTGTCGCCGAACATCATAGGCATAGCGTTACCCGATTCGCTCCTACAGGATTCATTTAAAAAATAAAAATAAAATTGATGTTTAAAATGTTTCTAAATGACAAGACCGCAAACAAGTCGTGGCATGTCTTCTCTGAAATCTTCGTCCAACATGTGTACTGTTAGGGAGCATCATACCATATAATAGTCATAATTACGTTGGTGAATCGTGGATTGTGGTGACCTAACTGTCTCTCTCCATCATTGATATGTCAATCGATATCCGTCTGTGGGCCTTTACGTCACTTGCCAACTCTAACCCTCTTGAATCACTCCAAAATCATCAAACTATAGCGGTTGGGTCAGCAGCCTAAGCAGGTGGCTAAGAGGTGGAAGCTGCCACACTCTCGGTGGATGGAGCGAGGCTCTTGCACTATCCGAGGGCTATCTAAATAAACAAACGGTCAATAACACTAAATCTAAAAAAGTAATGAAAAAAAAACATGTTAGATCATTTTAATGCTTTTTCTAGTGCCTCAGATTGGTACGTGCCTCAGATTGCTCCAGCGCCTCAGTTTGAGGCACCGGTACAGTATCTCAATGAGGCACCAACATTGGTTGTTTGACTAATTGAGGTAAAAAAAAAACAAAACATTTGGTGTGCGATTTATGAGGCAAATAACCAAATATTTGGTGTGGCATTGGCACACCAAGTGTTTAGGGTTGTAGGGGGTTTCAAAATAAAGGAGTCGCTACCTAGTATGAGACATTGAGAATGGTTTAAGGCCGTAGTACACCCCTCATAAGGTTTAACCTTAAATTTGTTCGGGTTCGGAATGGTCCCAGATTGATGGCAGTATAATATTTAGGTTAAAATATGGTATCACGATATCTTATAATACAATTCACACACAATAACAGTTTTAATAGCATAAATGGCACAAACGAGAAAAAAAAAGGTAAATGAGTAAAGTTCAAATGTGGAAAACTATTACAACAATGTCAAGATAACAGTTGAACATATTAAATCATGTCTTTAGTGAGCTACCAGATATGGCCAAGGTCGACCAGATATTATAATCACTTTTAGTGTCCGACCAGACTTACTAGAAGCCTGGCTAGATATGCTTCATAATCTATAAACATAGAATCGCAACAATAACAGATAAAACAATGTCGTAAAACGATTACATAAGTAAAATGACATAATGAACATCAAATGATAATAGTTCTAATGATTGAGACAGTAAGCAAGTAATTTTGACAATTCTAGTAACTACTACAGTAACTCAATCATGCATTTAGATGTAATGGCAATCGAACAAATGGAATGGCGATCCCCTAATGGTACGTGGAGTTACACCCCAAGTGCGCACCATATTACCGTTCATTCAGAAAATGCTATAGAACTTACATCCTGGTTTCCATCCTATATACCATAGGGAACCTACGAACGAATATCAAGAGTGTTCATTTGGACATCAGATTAGTTTGGTCAGACATCTTTCACAGATCAGATAGTAAGTAGAGCAAGGCGTGTATATTAACCCTATCTTAGACATTACGATAAATTAATAAGAAAATGACAAATTAAATTTACAAGTAAGCGATCAACGTATATATCTAAATTAAATTTGTTATACTTATAATTCAGTTCGAATGATTCTCAACATAACAACTCTATATATTATCATTATGAATTTCTATAGCTTGCATGCATGACTAAAGCTAACGGGCATGCTAAAATTTTGACATAATACATCCTAAACATCATGAAACCTGGATCAATGTCTAGCATTGTGAAAAGACATTTTTTATGCAATTCATACCTTACAATTCATCCCAACATGGAAAGTAGCCTCAGGGCGATAACAAAATCTAATCTTACCTAAACATGAAATCTAATCACATATGCATCATTACACATGACTTCTCAAAATGTAACAAACCTAGCTCGAATTTACACAGCACATACATACTATCATTTAACCTATCTGAAATGGTCATACTATTGACATACATTAACACATGGAAATCTCATAACTCACGTCTTATGTAAATATATCAAGTAACTGTAAGAACATAAATAGTAATCAGATATATGTGAATATACACAACTTATAAATCTCATCTCTACCCGATGGCCGTTTACGTATATTATACCGGATAATTTACTCACTATACTAAATGTAACATTATAGTAAACTTATCTTCTCGATTCCACATTATGCTTGACATATACGGAATTATGGCATCTCTCATACACAGATCTGGAAGTATTAAACCATATACATACATATTATTTTTCAACACTGTAGTTATACTTTATACACTAGTAAAATCAAGTTTCTCCTAACCGGAACTAACATATTTTCTACCAAACCACCCAAACCCGCGGCTAAGGCCATCCCAAACCCGTGGTGGTTTAGTAAGCTTAAACTATAGTTGGTTACTTAATATGGATTATGTGAGCTAAAACGCAAACATTAGCTAACTACGAGCTGTAGAACGTTTACTGAAACACTAAGCTGAAACCTCAGACCTCTATACAACATAAAATGATGACACTTGATTCAATCAATTGGAATCTTCATAAACTACATTCTGAATATAATAAACACTCAACACTAAGCCCATATATTAATGATCGGGTGAAATCACACACTGAACGTAAGCACACGTATCGCTCAAGTAGTATAAAAATATTGATCCCACGAGGACTTAATTTCTACTATTGTTATTAATTATTGATTCTATTTATTTACATTTATCTAATTAAAGGGATAAGTGAATGATTTCTTGATTGGTTGATTAAATGTGGATTTGCTAAATAAATAAATAAATTAAACTACTAAAGAAAATACTAAAGAAAATAATCAAAAGACACAAACATCTAGGGTTGTGATTCCACACAATATTATTCTAATGATGAATTGATTCTCTTATATATGTGTAATGACTCAGTTTGCTAACTTGGAACACGAAGATGTGCAAAAGCCTCTGTCGATTGTCATATTCAAACACCCAAAAACCAAATTAATTATATGTCTATGTTAACCGAATTACCTGAATTCATTAAGTTCAAGTTCCAATTACGGCTACCCCCGCCCGACAGGTGTATGTCATTCATCATTCCCTAGAATAAAAATATAATATTGGGGTTAGGGGATCCACTTTTACTATTTCTAATTTAGAAATCTCCCTTATTATAATATATAAATTTGCATGATATTACCAACCGAGCATATAGGCGGTATCCTGATTAATTCAGATTTAATTAATTCCAACCAACCATAAAGGCAGTGTCTAATTTAGTCAGGTTAAAATAAATTTAATTAATTCCAAGCGACCATAAAGACTGTATCCTATTAAGTCAGGTTTTAAGATAATTTATATATTATAATTAAGGGAGGTATGAAATTTTGAAATGAATTCGGCCTCAATTTATAGGCAAATTTTATCCCTATGCATCGTGATGCGTGGCATTTTACGCGTCGTGACGTGCCGTAGATTTGTGACACCTGTCTACGGCTTCCTGATATGTTGACAAGTGTACGCGGTTTCATCGGCAGCTGAATTATTGGCTCGGCGTCGCGATTCATGAAGTTGTGTGCGACGCTATGCTGACGTAATTCCTTACGTCAATAAGGACATGTGTCGGCTAGTTGCATAATTGATTGCTGACGTCATGATGATAAGTGTTGGCAGTATTGGGATGATGACACATGTCCAGCGTATGATAGCAGGTTTTCTGTGATGTTGACACATGGCCGGCACATGTGATTAAGAGCGTATGATAGCAAGCATTTACTGATTTTGACACGTGTCTGGCGCATGTTAGCGGTCGCGACGTCCAAATGATGATTTTGCCAAATTTTTTTTCCGTTTTTCGCTGTTTTGGCCCTGATTTGATTCCAGTGAGTCATAAAATCTTATTTATCTACAAAATAACACAAAACACATTAAAAAAATTCATAAACCAAAGAAACTATACAAAATATTAGGTCAAATGGGCGGGAAATAGTGATATATTTACCGCTCATCACCCCCAAACCTAACATTTTGCTAGTCCTCGAGCAAAACAACAAACTAAATACAAGAAACAATTTTAAAATAAAATTAAACTAAGCCACTTTCGTAGGGATCACAGTTGCATTTAGCGTATGCAACTAGCCTTTAAACCCCTATGTGTCCCTAGTGGACGAGTTATAGTCTCGTGAGGGCTTACAGTGATGATACCCACAAACATCAAATGCACACAAAAGCAAAAAGACAAAAGAAACAAACTAAACAAGTTAGTGACTAAACAAGTGAAACTTCTTATCCAAGGTAATAGTTGTTTTATTTCTTTCTAAATTACCAAATAAGTAAAATCTCCGATTATTTTTACCATTCTCTATATACATAATCAACAAGGTATTAGTCAATTCATTTTGCCCACAATATTCATAAGTACATTTGAAAAGAGAGTAAAATTTTTATCCTAAAGTTGTATCAGAATTAACACATTTTAGCAATGGATTTTTTTTATCAACATCTTTAATACATTTAGTGAGCTTTGGGCCAGTAACTCCCAAACCAGTTGGCTTTAGGGCACTAGGTGTTAGAACACCCCTACAGACTTAATTACTCGGATTTCATATGTTTAAAGGTTCCATCATTTGACGGGAATAATCAATGATTATTGGGGCAAGACGTTCGGTTACTAAGTAGAATCTTTATTATTATTAACTCATGCTTCACCGTTTGACTCGAACAGTCACTGCTTACTTAGGCAAAATGCTCGATTACTAAGTAAAAGCATGGTTAAGTATTTATCTAACAATTGTTTTTTCATTTTTTTATTCCATCACTTTTTAAATGCTTACTCCAATTAAACTAGAGCACTGAATATTACAAACTTTTCACTTACAACTCATGTCTGTATGTTACCATGCATGTTGATAATACCTGTCAACTGAGCATATGAAGATCCAATTTAATCAGTTTTATGGAGAATTCAAAAATTTAATAATTTAAAAGGAAATAAACCAAAATTAACTTGTTACGAAATAGGTTGTGATACGTCTCAGGAGTGGAAATTCCTTACACAGTTATCTCACATAGATTTCACCTGATTAGTTAAGTTTAAAACATAAAAAACAATTTTTTTAAAAGTTTTTTAAAAATTTTGACTAAAAATAAGTAAATATAAAACAACCAAAAATAAAATAAGATACTAGTCAATTATTCCCCACCCCCAAACCTAATTGAGACATTGTCCCCAATGTCTTAAAAAGAAGAAGAAAAGTTTAGAAGATAGTACTTGGTTAGCGTGGAACTCTACATCTAAAAAGAAAATTAAAGGTTAAGATCCAGATTTATCCGACGTTTCTTACCACGATCATTATCAGACCAGTTTATCTTGGAAAGAATAGGGTTAATTTATGGTTAAAATGATAAGAGTTGGTCAATTAAATCATTGGCTGTTCTGGCAGGGAAAAAGATATCTTTTACAGGTTTTGAAAGAAACTAATTTCTCCGGGCATCATCAAGAAACATACAAAGAAAATCAAAAAATCCATCAACGTTAAACAGTCCAATTGGTTTCTGGTGTATGTTCAAGTTCGCCCAAGATAGCGCTATAAAGATTTCCTCCAGCATGCCCAAGCCGCCTCGCAAAGTAATAAAAGCATCAGCACGGTTAATCATTTCAACTAGTCGTTCGGACATACCTGGAACGATGCATTCATCTCTGTTTGATGGTCCTATAAGATTTTCCTCTGCCAAAGGTTTTGGGATGATTCCCATAACTTGACTGCCTTCTTCCTGTACGACCCTCGAAACATACCCCATTAGTCGAAGATTGCCACCGCCAAATACTAAGTGAATATTCCTTTCAGTTATTACTCTACCTAATTTTTGTGCTGCTCCAGCAAATTCTAATTTAGAACCAGCACTAGTACCACAAAACACACAGATGTTTACAACTCGTCTTCTTTAAGTTGCTTCCATTTTTTTTATTTCTTTCTTTCTTTCTCAAATCTGGATGTCTACAAGAGTGCAATGACGAGCTGAATTTATAGATCCTGAAAAACGGTGAGTAATAATAGCACTAGTATCTTCCAAATGACGATTATTAGCTAAATGATAAATCGTGAAAAGTCAAAAAGTCTGGATCTTGTCGGAGAAAATAAAGAAAATTACAACAGAAAAGCAAACCAAAGCAATTATTTAAGGCAACGGAATTGTGTACACAATACGCCACTTGCTTGATATATAAATCCATTAGGATTCATCTCAAAAGTCCATTTTTTATTGAGCCATCACTAATGAATTAAATCTCATATTTGTGATTGTCAAACACCATTCCTTCTGTCTTGCTCTACCTTAAATGCTTTGTTTGTGCTTTTCCCGTAAAAATAACACACAAAGTTAAAAATGCTACAACATGTATACACAAAATAAAAAAATTTAAATTTAAATAAAAATAGAAATTTAACACGTGTTGCCTTTTATTATCTTCAGTCAGACGTGACTGAAGTCCATCCGTCAATGAGGTTTCAGAGTTTTTTGGACGTCCGATTAAAGACAACCTCATGAGTATTGCTTTTGAAGGGTCTCTTCCAACGGTGAGGTGGCAAAAAGAATTTTGTCTGACTTGGTGTTCGAGCCACCTTTTTAAATTTTGTTGCTCCAGTGGTTCTTGAAAAGAAAGAAAGAAAATCAGGAGGTCTCGTATGGTTTTTTACTTTGAATGGGAGTGCCATTCTATCAAGCTTTTGAGGATGCAGAGTTTCATCCTCACTTGTTGTTGGTACAAACAGCTTCGCTTCTTGTTCCTCCTTAGAGTCTGATGAATAATAAAGATAAAATTGAGATTTTGCTGGTTCGGGCTCCTGAACTCATACCTCTGATTCTTGATAATGCTCAGCCTCTTCACCTGTTAAGGTGTCATCATGAAACTCTAGGTACTCGAAGGCTTCATCAGTTTCATTTTCTCATTGACATATATAATTCAGGTTTTCTGTTAATTGTCTCGCTTGATCTATCATTTTTTGTAAGATTGCTGCTTGGTTTTCTATTTGACTCTGAAACATTTTAGCCATTGCATCCAACTTTTCATCTTGTTTCTTGATCCAGTCTTTGAGCATGTCAATCACCTGATCTTCCTCTTATGGTTCTGGTTCTTGATGAAGATCGTAGGTGGATGGTGGATAAGATGGAGAATAAGGCTCAGTACAGTATGTTGGTTCTTTGTACCATAATGATTCTCATATTCTACCACCCTGAATTGTAGAGGTTATGCATTGATCGCTAGGGTAGTTACCATCACATACCTCACATCTCCCCCATTGCGTTCTGAAATGGTTGGGCAAATGTTGTATTGATTGGTTCTGACATCCAGTGATAATTGGACTGGACAACAAGCCTCAAAAAATCGGACTGCTGCTCCCTAATTTGGAGTGTATCATTTTTTGTAAAGCTCGTAATTCTTCCATCCCCCAATAATATTCCATTTTCAACCACCTGAATAATAAAATAAAGAAATAAAAAATTACTGATAAATATAAAGAAAATTAGATACAAGTAAAATAGATAGCTTCAGAATTAATAACGCAAGAAAAATAAATCCCCGGTAACGGCGCCAAAGACTTGATCGGGTGAAATCACACACGTAACGCAAATGCACATATCGTTCACATAGTATAAGAATATCGATCCCACGAGGTCTTAATTTCTACTATTGTTATTTATTATTGATTCTATTTATTTACAGGTATCTAATTAAAGGGATAAGAGAATGATCGCTTGATTGGTTGGTTGAATGTGGATTTGCTAAATAAATAAATAAATTAAAATAATAAAGGAAATAATCAAAAGACACAAATATCTAGGGTTGTGATTCCACATAATATTATTCTAATGATGAATTGATTCTCTTATATATGTGTAATAACTCTTTTGCTAACCTGGAACACGAAGATATGCAAAAGCCTCTGTCGATGGTCAGATGCAAACACCCAAATAACCCAATTAATCATATGTCTATGTTAACCAAATTACATGAATTCATTAAGTTCAAGTTCTAATTGTGGCTACCCCCGCCCGAAAGGTATATGTCAATCCTATAAGGAAATCTTTTAAGGGGTATCTAATCCTTAAGTGAGATCGTGGGCTATTGAATCTAAGGCTGAAACCTAAAATCTCTTTTCCAAGTTCATTTTAAGTTTACCACATCAGTCTTATTGGTGATCAGGCAACCAGAAGCATTAAGCTTAAGATTCAATAAACAAACCAAAACATTAAACATAATATAATTAAATCAATTATTAAACCCAACAATATTGTGTTTCATGACTTTCTCAGATTAAAAAAAATGTTGGTGTTAGGGAATCCACTTTTACTATTTCTAATTTAGAAATCTCTCTTATTATAATATATAAATTTGTGTGATATTCCCAACCGACCATATAGGCGGTATCCTGATTAATTCAGATTTAATTAATTCCAACCGACCATAAAGCAGTGTCCAATTTAGTCAGGTTAAAATTAATTTAATTAAGTCCAACCAACCATAAAGGCGATATCCCATTAAGTCAGGTTTTAAGATAATTTATATATTATAATTAAGGAGATTAATCTAAACTATAATAATAAAAGCTTCACCATTACCATAGTAAAAAATTACCTACTAAACATAAAAGAAAAATAAAATAAATAAACTACTATTACTAAAAGAAATAAAAATGCATAATTAAAAGTGCAAAAATTAAATAAATAAAAATACAGTCCTTAGATCCTCATTCAGAACCTTTAGGAAAGTGTTACTACTACTACTAAAAAAAAAATACATAATAAAATTAACTAAAACTAAACAAATAAGATACAATCTGTAATCCGCTATTAGGAACTTCAAGAAGGTATGAAATTTTGAAATGAATTCGGCCTCAATTAATAGGCAAATTTTGTCCCTGCGCGTCACGACACGTGGAAATTTGCGCGTCGCGAAGCGCCGTAGATTTGTGACACCTGTCCGTGGCTTCCTGAGATGTTGACACATGTACGCGGTTTCATCGGCAGCTGAATTATTAGCTCGCCGTCGCGACAAGTGAAGTTGTGCGCATCGCGATGCTTACGTCATTGCTTACGATAATAAGGACACATGTCAACTGGTTGCGTAATTGATTGGTGACGTCATGATGATAAATGTCGGCAGCATTGAGATGATGACACGTGTCTGGTATATGATAGTAGGTTTGCTGTGATGTTGACACGTTGTCGGACCATGTTAGCAAGAGCGTATGATAGCAAGCATTCTCTGATTTTGACACGTACCCGGTGCATGTTAGCGGTCGCGACGCAGAACGTTTGCGCGTCGCGACGCCCAAATGATGATTTTTCATTTTTTGCCATTTTTCACTATTTTGGACCTGATTTGATTCCAGTGAGTCATGAAATCTTATTTATCAACAAAATAACACAAAACACAATAAAAAACTCATAAAATCCAAGAAACTATACAAAATATTATGTCAAAGGGGCGGGAAATAGTGATATATTTGTTGGGGTTTTATTGGGAATTACAAGGTTAGCGCAGCGGAACGCGGAAAAACGATTCTCCGATTTCAAAAATTTTTCTTGAAACAATTAAATAACTTATTTATTTAATTAACCAATACTTAAATTATGAAATTATAACCCAAGAAATCATATATCTTTTAATTACAAAATTACCCCAAACTTTTGCAAGTTAATTATTTTGGTTTTAAATATGTCAATTACATATTTAATTAATTCCAAATTAATCCAAAAATAATGTTTACAAGTTTTGCAACAAAACCAGAATATTTTCCAGAATTGTGCCAACAGCCCAGTTTTTTCTGGAATTTACGAAACAGCCCCTAAACTTTAATTAATTGCAATTTGGCCCAAAATGCTCAAAACACATCAAGATCAAATCCAGTTAATCCCAAATTTTACATGCATCAAATATACATCAAATTAAAGCTTATATATGAAAAATTCCAAAATTTGAGTGGGTTTAGAACCCTAATTTCATAAATCACTCAAATTGGCAATTTACACTAAATTACTAAAATTCAACACTTTATTCTTCAAATTACTACACCAATTATTCTCACCATCATGAAATTAATCAAGAACAATTCTAGGCTAATTATGAATAGCTAATTAACTCTAGAATAGCAACTTTAATTTTCCAATTAATTTATTAAGCTTAATTACATAAATAAGCAAATAAATTAATTCTACATGCTTAAACACATCCAACAAGCATCCAATAATTTTAATTAGAAACTAAAAGAATAGAGGCATGTTCTTAACAACACAATTGAAGCTAAGAATATTTGAAACATTTTTCATGTAGGAAGAAATTTGAAAAGAACTTACAAAAATCAAGTCTTTTGCCTTTGTTTTCCTTTCTTTTCTTTTCTTCACCAAAATGCTCCAATCCTTTATTTTTAATTTTTTGTTGATGTCTCGTGAATGAGCAAGAATTGATCAAAACCAAATTTTGTTCACCCTTGCCGATTTTTTCAACAATAAGTAAACAATTACTTTAATTTGTATCAATATAATTGGTACAAATTTTGCGTATAATAAATCATCACTTTAACTTTAATAAAGTTGCAAAAAAATGTGTTCCAATTATATCAAGCCATTTCTCACTTTAATCATGACTTAAGATATTTATTTTATAAATTAATTTAATTATTTAACAATTAAATAATTAATTAATAAATATAAATATCTTAAATATATGTATTATATTTACATTAAATATCTCAAATACATATATTAATGATATAAGTCAAATATCACAATTTGATATTTTATTAATGTGTATTTAATAAAATCAAGTATTAAATAAAATACACATCAATATTGGAAATCACCGATAGGTCCCGATTGCATGTATTTTTCGTTTAACCATTAAACGAGTTATAAATAATCAGTATTATTCATAACAGTTGCCCTAGTGCTCTACGAGTAAATTTCATTAGTGAGACTCTTTAGATTCAGGCATATCCGTCACGAAATCAAATTATGTGTTCATAATTCACCCACCCGTAAATTATGACGAACACGGATAAACTCACTGAATCATATAGGTCGAGGTCACTACATACGTATAATCCCTCCGTCACACGTATCCGGATTAATCCAGAGATATAGATACAAACGTCAAATCTCTATAGATATAATCACGTCAACGATCTATTAGAAATCCCTAAAAAACACATAGAACTAATTTCTACAGTGTACCACTGGCCCATGGATTTAACAGATTGCTAATACCATATGAATACCTATACTTTGTACACAGAGCTGACGGATCCTATCTTGATACACACAGGATATCCTGAGCATCAGTCCACACCCAACGAACAGGCGGAGGTCTGATCTAAATAGATCGGTGACGTGACTGCCATCTAAGTGTGGAGGATAACTCAGCTATCCACAGTGGTATATCAAGTCAAAGAATCACTATGCTCACTCAACCCGAGAAGATTCTTATTGACGTTGGTGTACCATCCATTAAGAATCTTCGCTGAGTCATTCAGTGTTCATCCGCTATAAACACTTACACGTCTATACGAGTCTCCAAGACTCATGGTTCACTGAGAAACCATCGGAATCCAAGATTCGTTGATATACGACATGTACCAGTATCTACAGGTTTACTTTACTGACCAAGTTGTGTAAACCTTGATCGGGAACTTTCTAAGAATGACAACGTCATGATACAACTCATTGTCAGTTGTGACGATCTTGCAACTGTATCATAACTAATCATTCTAAGGTCGGTTACGTCTTTACCATATAAAATAAGAAGTTATATAAAAGAAACTGTTCATTTTATTCATAATAAACGTTACATTAGTAATTTATATAGAAAATACATAATAAATTTGGCTCTCGGAGCACCAACCCTAACAAAATCTCCCACTTGCTCTAGTGCCAATATCGATTGTATCTAATACCCATCGACTCCACATGTTTATCAAATAACTTCGGAGGTATGGCCTTTCGTAAGCGGGTCTGCTACAATTCATTGACTCAGGTACCTTGCACACGACAATGTCCCCCTCGTGACACAATCTCTCTCGAATGATGTGGTATTTTTCGTTCCACATGCTTCGACTTCTGATGCCCCTTGGTTCCTTTGGTTTGTGCAATGGCTCCAGTATTATCACAGTATAACGGAATCAGATTCTCGATACTTGGACTACTACCATTTTGTGATAAAGTTCCTAACCCATACGCTGTTAGTGTTTCCTAGAACATGCCAAGGATCTAATAAGCATGAAGGTGTTCATAAATTCATTATAAGTTGGCGATTACTTACATTGAATGGATTTGAGCTTTTTTAAAAAATTTGAGAAAAATATCTCCAAGATCCTTCCTTGTTGATTCCAAGCTTTGAGTTGGTTTCAAAAATCCTTCTTTGTTAATTCCAAGCTTTGAGTTGTGATGAAGATCTCCACATCCACCTTTGTGTTGATTCCAAGCTTTGAGTTGGTTTCCCTATCACCTTAGAAGACTTCTACAAGTTCTAGCTAGTTGTTTGCAACAAAATCAAGAGACAGGATGAGGAAGCCCGCCCATTGTTGAGTCAATAGGGTTTACTTTGTTTCCAAGTGTTTTGTTAGAAGTGAGAGAGTTGATGAGTGATATTTATATCATATTTCCCACTCATTTAACTTAATATTTGTATAGTTTCTTGAGTTTTATGAACGTTTTGATGTGTTTTATTGTTATCTTGCAGATAAATAAAGTTTGGACAGCACTGGAGACAATTTGGGGCAAAACCGAACAAAAATGCGTCAACAGGGTTATTTTCGTCTTTTGCGCGTCGCGACGCTGGATCACAGCGCGCCGCGACGCCCAGCGTGAGCCGGATTTGCTAACATGCGCCTGGTCAACGGTCAACAATTTGAGAAGTTTTGACTTTGCTAAAATGCGCCGTGCCACGTGTCACCATCACAGCCGATCTGCTAACATGCGCCGTGCCACGTGTCAATCATCATATGCTGCCGACACTCAGACTTGACACGTGTCGCCTCGTCATCATCAGCCATGTCATCGGTCAACAAGTCAACCTTGCCACGTGTCATGCCACATCATCGTCCACGTCAGCAGTCAACCGAGTCAACTTGCCACGTCAGCCTCAGCCAATCAGAACTTGACACGTGTCGCCACGTGTCGCAATCCCTATTATGCCGACAGTGAACAGTCAGCCGCCTTGCCACGTCATCTCGCCACGTCAGCGCCACGTCATCAATGACGTCATCACAATAATTGAGAATTAGCCGCCTTGACACGTGTCGCATGTACAGTCAGCCGCCTTGCTACGTGTCGCCTTCTCATTGTGCCACGTCGATGAATCCAGCGTCGCGACGCTGAGCGCCTTGCGTCGCGACGCCGAACAGTGCCCGAACAGTGAAAAATTTTGCTATAAATAGGGCGAATTTTCAGTTTTTAGTACACCCATTTCCTCTCCCAAATCCAATGTAATTAGGGAGTGTTTTCTCTCTCTAAATTTCTTTTAATTTAGTTTTGTAAATTTTAATTACGTTCTTTGTAATAATATAACTTACTTTCTTTATTTTACAGTTTTTACTATTCACTATGCGGAGGTAACTTCCCTATGCTAGGGTGAAAGGTAATTATTTTACTATTGCTATTTAGATTAATCTCCCTTAAAATAATATATTTACTATTTAAAATTCTGATTAATAAAGGAACAAGCTATATTGGTCGGTTGGTAATTTAATTTTAATCTGGTTTAAACCTGACTAATCAGGAATCCGCTATATTGGTCGGTTGGTAATTTAATTTTACTCGTTTACCTGACTTCAAGGTCCGCTATATTGGTCGGTTGGTAAATTTATTCTGTTGGTTTGAACCTGATTAATAAGGAATACCGCTATATTGGTCGGTTGGTAAATTTATTTTGGTACCGCCTTTTATGGCTGGATTATGGACAAATATTACCACCTTATGGCTGGTTGGACTTAATTTGACTTAATCAGGATACCGCCAGATTGGTCGGTTGGTAAAATATTATCACAAGTTTATATATTATTTTATGGGAGATATCTAATTAGTAGTAGTAAAAGTAATTCCTTTTGCCTTAGCATTTTTATTTCATTTGTAATTTACTTTTTAGCATTTTAACTTCACCGCAATTACTTTTCAGCATTTTCATTTTATGTCTTTTAAGTTTTTACTAGCCCTAGCTATGTGTCATAACTAAGTTAGTAATCTAGGGTTGTGATGAAATCCAATATCACCGTTTTATAAGGGTTAAATTATAATTTGGGTAATATAAAGATTTATTTATTGAGTCTTAATCTTAATGCTTTTTATTAACTGGCCACTAATAAATTTGATAAGGTAAACTTAAAATGAACTAGACATAGGGATTTTAGGTTTAAGACCTCAGACTCAATAACCCACGATCTTCCTTGAGGATAGATAACCCTTTAATAGATTTCCTTACAGGATAGGAATATACCTGTCGGGCGGGGGTAGCCATAATTGGAACTTAATCTTAATGAATCCATTAATTTGATTGACATAGACATATGGTTCATTAGGTTAAATTGGATATTTGTAATTGACCATCGGAAGAGGCTTTTACATAATTTAGTGTTCCAGGTTAATAAATCAATATTTTACCCAATTATAAGATAACAACTTCATCTTTAAATAATATTGGAATAAATCACAACCCTAGATAGTTTTTAAATTTGAATTTTCTCAAAATATATTTTTAAACCAATTTTAGTTTACTTGCTTTTTAATTTAGAATCGTCGCCTTTTCAAATCAATCAAACAACCTGTTAGATACTAGTAATCATTTGACCAATATAAAAAATTAATAGATAAGATTTTAAGTCCTCGTGGGATCGATACTTTTTATACTACTTGAACGATACGTACGCTTGCGTTATACGTGTGTGTTTACGCCGGTCAAGTTTTTGGCGCCGTTGCCGGGGACTTAGTTATCTTTTACTATTAGTTTACAGGTAAATTTGTTACTTGTATCTAATTTCTTTTTACTTATTATTTTTGTTTTATTGTGTTTCAGGTTCTCAGAACACTTCATGAGACGAACCAGAAGCTTTGAAATCCGACCGCTTGACCCAGAAATTGAAAGAACCATCAGACAGTTGAGAAGGAAAGGCGAGAAGGCCAAGAAGCCTTAGTCAACATGGAACCTGAACCTTTGGAGGTTGCACCACCAATTCCCATTCGAGACAGAACCATTCCGGTGGTAGATGGCCTCATTTCCTGTATTGTTCTTCCTCCTTTACCAGCAAATGCGGGTGACATCAAAACTTGCATTCAGATGATTCAGCAAACAGTTCAGTTTGGAGGAAATGCAACTGAAGATCCTAATGCTCACATTAGCAACTTCCTGGAAGTTTGCGGCACTTTCAATTACAACCGAGCATCAGAAGAAGCAATGAGACTGAGGGTTTTTCCATATTCCTTGAAAGACAGAGCAAAAGCATGGCTACATTCATTACCAACAGGATCAATCACAACCTGGAACACTCTTGCTACAAAATTCCTTGCAAAATACTTTCCACCAGCCAGAACTGCAAAGTGAGGAATGACATCACATCTTTTGTGCAGCAAGATTCAGAATCTCTGTACGAAGCTTGGGAGAGATACAAAGATTTGCTCCGGAAATGTCCTCACCATGAGATTCCAAAATGGCTTCAAGTCCAAACTTTCTACAATGGACTTTCTGGACTGATGAGAACCACAATTGATGCTGCTGCTGGAGGAGCTTTGATGGCAAAAGGAGAAGATCAAGCCTGGGACCTAATTGAAGAAATGGCCAACAACAACTCATTGTGGCCAACAGAAAGGAGCATTATTCAAAGAATTGCAGGAATATATGAAGTTGGAGCTAATACAGCAGTCAACACCAAGCTAGATCAGATATGCAAATTTATGGAGACTCTAACACTCAAAGCACCACTGGATCCACAAGTTCACCATATGGAGGAGCACCAGAACCAAAACAATTTGAAGAGACGGTGAATTATGTCAACAATTTCAACAGACAGGGGAACAATCCATATTCCAACACCTACAACCCAGGGTGGAGGAATCATCCTAATTTTTCATGGAGCAACAATTCAGGGCAAAAGAACTATCCACCACCTGGATTCCAGCAACAGAATAAAGGCCAGGAGCAGACAAATGAACCAGTATTGGCAGAGATGCTAGCTCAATTAAAAAGATATGAAGCCATGATTCAGAGCCAATCAGCTTCCATCAAAAGCACTGGAGAATCAAATCGGACAACTGGCCAATGCTCAGAGTTACAGACCACCAGGCAATCTTCCCAGCAACACAGAACCAAATCCAAGGAACCGAGGGAAGGAGCAATGTCAAGCCATTCCTTAAAAAGCGGTACTGAGATCAACAAAGATGTTGGAGTCCAGATATCTCAAGAAGAAGTTCCAAAGAAACCGAGATACAGATTGAGAGAAAAAGAAGCAAAGAAAAAGAAACAAAGGAAAAAGAACCAGAACAGATCACTCCACCACCACCTTTTCCTCAGCGTCTTCAGAAAAGCAAAATGGACAAGCAGTTTGCTCGTTTCTTGGAGATTTTCAAAAAGCTGCACATCAACATACCATTTGCAGAAGCCTTGGAACAAATGCCCAGTTATGTCAAATTCATGAAAGACATTCTTTCACGAAAACGGAGATTGGGAGACTACGAGACAGTAGCTTTGACAGAAGAATGCAGCGCCATCATTCAGAGGAAACTTCCCCGAAGTTGAAAGATCCTGGCAGTTTCACAGTTCCTTGCACCATTGGAGAACATTACATTGGTAAGGCTTTATGTGATTTAGGTGCCAGTGTTAATTTAATGCCTTTTCTATTTACAGGAAACTGCAAATTGGAGAAGCAATGCCTACCTCAGTATCTTTGCAACTTGCTGATCGAACACTCGCATTTCCGAGAGGAGTCGTGGAAAATGTGCTAGTTAAAGTTGACAAACTCATCCTTCCAGCAGATTTCATCATCCTTGACATGGAAGAAGACAAAGAAGTACCTATCATTCTTGGGAGACCATTTTTGGCTACAGGTAAAACTGTGATTGATGTACAAAAAGGAGAACTAACAATGAAAGTGCAGGACCAAGAAGTGACCTTTAATGTTTTCCAAGCCATGAAATTTCCAAGTGATGAAAGAGAAGAAGAATGCTTCAGAATTGATGTTGTTGATAATATTGTTCAATACTGAGTCAAATCCCACAGATACACTTGAAGCTTGCATCACCAACATGACTGAACAATGACTAGATGCTGAAATTTTGGAATGTATCAATTACCTTGACAAACCATTCCGATTCAAAGTAACACCACCAGTTGAAAGCTTGGAATTACCAAAAGATCGAATCAAGCCTTCGATTGAAGAACCACCGCAGCTGGAACTAAAGTTACTTCCGAGCCATCTCAGGTATGCATTTCTTGGAAACTCTTCTGAATTACCTGTTATTATTTCTTCTTCACTAACATTGGAACAGGAAGAAAAGCTACTAAGAGTGTTACGAGAACACAAAAGAGCCATTGGCTGGACTATAGCAGACATTCGAGGCATTAGTCCATCATTTTGCATGCACAAATCTGATGAACGATGAATACAAACCCACAGTGGAGCATCAACGGAGACTCAATCCAATCATGAAGGAAGTCGTGAAAAAAGAAATCATTAAATGGTTGGATGCTGGTATCATTTACCCCATCTCAGACAGCACTTGGGTAAGTCCTATGCAGTGTGTACCAAAGAAAGGAGGAATTACTGTTGTCACCAATGAAAAGAACGAGCTGATTCCAACAAGAACGGTGACTGGATGGAGAGTATGTATGGATTACAGGAAGCTGAACAAAGCCACGAGAAAGGACCATTTTCCGCTGCCATTCATTGACCAGATGTTAGACAGACTGGCAGGACATGAGTTTTATTGTTTTCTTGATGGATATTCAGGTTACAATCAGATTGCCATCGCACCAGAAGACCAGGAGAAAAACTACTTTTACATGTCCCTATGGTACTTTTGCTTTCCGCAGGATGCCATTTGGATTATGTAATGCCCCTGCCACTTTTCAACGTTGCATGATGGCCATTTTCTCAGACATGCTGGAGCAGAGTATGGAGGTTTTTATGGATGATTTTTCTGTGTTTGGAGATTCTTTTGATCATTGTTTGTTAAATTTGGAACAGGTATTACAAAGGTGCGAAGATACAAACCTGGTACTCAATTGGGAGAAATGCCATTTCATGGTACAGGAAGGTATTGTTCTTGGACACCGGATTTCACAAAAGGGAATCGAGGTAGACAAAGCAAAAATTGAGACAATGAGAAACTACCCTACCTCCACCACATCTGTAAAAGGGATTCGGAGTTTTCTTGGACATGCAGGTTTTTACAGGAGATTTATCAAAGACTTTTCCAAGATTGCCAAACCTCTTTGCAATCTTCTGGAAAAGGATGTGCCTTTCAACTTCACCAAAGAATGCCAGGAAGCTTTTGAGATCTTAAAACAGAAGCTGATTTCTGCCCCCATCATAGTAGCACCAGATTGGACCCTTCCATTTGAGGTAATGTGTGATGCTAGTGATTTTGCTGTAGGTGCAGTTTTGGGACAACGCAAAGCAAAGATTTTCCACACCATTTACTACTCCAGCAGAACTCTAAATGAAGCTCAACTCAACTACACAACCACTGAAAAGAGTTGCTAGCAGTTGTGTACGCTTTTGACAAATTCCGCTCCTATCTGCTGGGTCCCAAAGTGGTGGTATATACAGATCATTCAGCAATCAAATATCTGATCACAAAGAAAGATGCCAAACCTAGATTGATCGTTGGATACTTCTTTTACAAGAATTCGACGTAGAGATACGAGACAGGAAAGGAACAGAAACCCAGGTGGCAGATCACTTATCGAGGCTCGAGAATGGAAAAAACAGCTGACAAAGAACTAATAATCAAAGAAACTTTTCCAGATGAACAATTATTTTCCATAAAACAACAGGAAGTCCCTTGGTATGCTGACTATGTTAATTATATTGTATCAGGAAAATGCCCGTTGGAATGGACAACTCAACAACGAAGAAGTTTTTCAAAGAAGTCAAGCACTATGTCTGGGATGAACCGTACCTGTTTAAACGTTGTGCTGATCAATTACTGAGACGGTGTGTTCCACAGGAGGAAGTCAACAGTGTTTTGCAACACTGTCATTCATCACCATACGGCGGACACTTCAGTGGAAAAAACTGCAGCTAAAGTCCTTCAATCAGGTTTATTCTGGCCCACTTTTTAAAGATGCTTATCTTTTTGCTTTTCAATGTGACAGGTGCCAGAGAACAGGAATATTTCGAGAGAAACGAAGACCATTGCAAAAAATTCTGGAAGTGGAGATATTCGATGTATGGGGTATTGATTTATGGGACCATTTGTTCCATCATTTGGAAACATGTACATTCTGGTTGCTGTAGACTACGTCTCCAAATGGGTTGAAGCAATTGCACTGCCATCCAATGATTCCAAAAGTGGTGATCAAATTCCTGAAAAAGAACATTTTCACTCGGTTTGGAACACCTCGGGCAATTATCAGCGATGGTGGCTCCATTTCTGCAACAGATATTTTGATGCACTTCTATCCAAATATGGAGTTACTCACAAAGTTGCCACAGCTTACCATCCACAGTCAATGGACAGGTTGAAGTTTCAAACAGGGAGATCAAAAGAATCCTAGAAAGAACCGTTGGATCAACAAGGAGGGACTGGTCTACAAAACTGGATGATGCATTATGGGCCTACAGAACAGCTTACAAGACCCCATTGGTATGTCCCCATATCGATTGGTGTTTGGGAAAGCATGCCATCTGCCAGTTGAACTTGAACACAAGGCGTACTGGGCACTGAAGAAATGAATCTTGATTCACAAGCTGCAGGAGAGAAAAGACTTCACCAACTCAATGAATTGGAGGAATTTCGCCTACAGTCTTATGAGAATGCCAAATTATACAAAGAAAAGACCAAAAATGGCATGACCGAAAAATAGTGCACAGACAGTTGGAACCAAGGCAGCAGGTGTTGTTGTACAACTCGAGGTTTAAAACTTTTTCCTGGAAAGTTAAAATCTAGATGGTCCGGACCATTTATGATCACTCAGATTTTACCATATGGAGCTGTTGAGTTACTGGATCCTAATAACACAACACATTCAAAGTTAACAGTCAGCGTGTCAGCACTACTGGGGAGAATCATTTGAGCGACAAAAAGAAGTGTCACACTTTCAGATCCAGCATAAACCGTTCGAAAAAAGTCACGTCTAGCTGACGACAATTAAACTTAGCGCTCGCAGGGAGGCAACCCATGCAAATTTTGTATATATTTGTGATTGGTGTGATTTAATTTTTGTGTGTTAGTTTTTACAGATTAAGTCATTCAAGATGGAAGAAGCTCTCGCAAATCTTCACAAGCAATTTCCTTCTCCCCTCAAAAATCTCTGATGAAAGTCTACAAAGCTCGCTTGGAACGGATGAGACTACTGACAATACTGGTGTGCCCAATGACATTCGTTTGGGTAATTGAAGCACGAGTCCGATTGGCAGGTATATAACTTGAACTCATCTTGCACATTTGGTTCATCCAGAGTTTAAGAAAAGAAAAACATAAAAATGGGATGCCACTTCGAGAAGACGAGTTGAAAAACATTTGGTGTTTTTTGTGGTAGTAGTGTTGGTACTAAACACACTACTAGAAGCGGCACAGGAGTTGGGTCGATATTAGCTGCAAGGATAATGCACTTAATATATGGGGAGGAGAAATCTTGGATTAATGGGGATCGTTTCCAAAAGGCCGTACAAGAAGAGCAGTCATTTTTTTTGGGAATCATCCCAAAACCCTAGCTGGGCAAATCTTTTTGAACCAACAAACGGAGAGGAACTGATAGTGCCAGGTATGTCTGAACGACTAGTAAAATGAATTAACCTGCTGATGCTTTATTGCTTGCCAGGAGGCTTGGGTACATTGGAGGAAATTTTTATGTACTATCTTCGGCGAACCTTAACATACACCAGAAACCACTTGG